>CM076579.1:74517468-74802326 GCA_034641835.2 Pinus albicaulis | reverse complement strand
TCAAAGCTCCTATCTGTTATTAGGTTTAGAACCCAGAATGCACATCCTTACTAACAACATCTTGGACCATAAGCCTATAAAGCTTGAGCTCCTGGCCCATCTAGATCTGGGTCCTATTCCTTTTAGATTTAGTCCCCTCTGGGTCAAGGAACCAGAATTCATGCAAATAGTCAAGGATTGTTGGAGTCAGCCTGTCAATGGATCTCCTTTCTATATCTGGGAGGAAAAACTTAGAAGCGTAAAAGGCAATCTAAAACGTTGGGTCAAAACCCTGTCCAACCCAGCTTCTGAAAGAAAAGCCATTAAAGTCTCTCTTGCCTCTCATCAAACTCATATGTAGCACGCTATAGTCACAGAGGAGCTTTTAGACCAAGAGGCTCATCTGCAACATCACTTTCATAAGGCCTACCTAGCTGAAGAAGAATACTGGAGATTAAAATCTCGAAATCTCTAGCTCAAAGCAGGGGACAGGAATTCTGATTTTTTCCACAAACAAGCCCAGGCCAGGAAATGTTTCAACACCATTTCTGAGATTAAGGAGGATAACGTCACCTACAAGGATTTTGAAGACATTAAAAAAGCAGCCTCTTCTCACTTTCAAAACTTGTATAGTGAGGATAAGGACCCGGACCAATACTCAGATCTGCTAGACATTATTCCTTCTGCAATTTCTCCTCGTATGAACGAGATCCTTGAGGCCAAAGTCACCAAAGATGAAGTCAAAAAGGCCCTTTTTGATATGGATCCGGATAAGGCCCCTGGGCTGGATGGCTTTTCTGCCAGATTTCTTCAAGTTTGTTGGCCGATTGTTGAAAAGGATCTGCTCAAAATGGTTCAAAAGTCTCAAAATACTCAGAAAATCGGAGGCAGCACAAACTCCGCTTTCCTAGCCCTCATTCCAAAGGAAAAATGTGCCAACAATTTCAATAAATTCCGCCCGATTTCCTTATGCAATACTGGGTACAAGTTAATCACTAAAGTAATTGCAAATAGACTGAAGCTCATTCTTCCTAAAATAATTCCGGAGAATCAAGGAGCCTTCATCCAAGGAAGGCAGATCGTGGACAACTTTACCCTTGTTCAAGAGGTAATTCACTCAAGTCTTATTCGAAAAGAACAAGGTATGGTGATTAAACTTGATTTAGCAAATGCTTTTGATCGAGTAAATCATAGCTTTCTTTTAAAAGTCATGAGCAAGTTTGGTTTTGGAGCAAATTTCATCAAATGGATCCGGGCATGCATCTCGGAGCCATGGATAGCTGCTCTTGTAAATGTTAGAGCCACTGATTTCTTCAAAGCCTCAAGAGGGCTAAGACAGGGGTGTCCCCTTTCCCCTCTGCTTTTTGTCATCCAAGCCTCTGTCCTCGGCCTCCTGTTAGACAAAAAGATGCAAGATCAAGATATCAATGGACTCTGTATTGCAAGAGGGATCAAAAACATAAACCACGCCCTATTTGCGGATGACACTCTGTTTTTGGGAGCTGACTCTCTCTCCTCTGCCTCTAAATTCAAAGCAGTTTTGGATGATTTCAGTGAAGCCTCAGGCAGCGTTGTAAATAAGAACAAATGTCATATATTCAGCTGGAACACTTCGCCCATATTGCTCTCCGCTATTTCTAGATGTTTGGGGTTTGCAGCCTCCTCCACTTAGACCTCCTTCAAATATTTGGGCCTTCCTATTTTTCATAAGAGATCTACAAGCAAAGACTGGCTCCCTCAGCTTGAAAAATTCAAGTCTAGGATCCAAGCCTGGGGCTTCTCCTGGCTCAACACTACTGGCAAATCTGTCCTTATTAAATCTGTGCTCACCAGCCTTCCTCTATTTCAATTTGCTGTGCTTCTCGCTCCGGAAAGCATATTAAAAAAAATGGAAGCGTTTATGCGGAGGTTTTTTTGGAAGGGAGGCAAACAAAATGAAAACAAGATTCCTCTTATCAGCTGGGAAACCATCTCCAAGCCACTGTGGGAGGGTGGTTTGAATTTCAAAAATCTCTGTCAGCAAAACGTGGCCATGGAAGCTAAGATTATTTGGAGGATCATTGCGCCCAAGCCTGGCTGGGCCCAATTGGCTCTCTGGAAAAAGTATTTCAGAGGTCCTCGTTCTACCTGTTTAGACAATGTAATCCATTTGCCTAATTCGTCTTTTCTCAAACTGTATGCTAAAGCAGCTCCCTTAATCAATGCGCACTCCTATTGGATACCAGGAAACAGTAAAAAGATAAAGATCTGGACTGATAAAATCATGAATAAGGACCCAATTGAAGACAGAGCCTCCATTAGAGCGATGTGATGCTGGATGGATAGAGAGGGGTTGTGTACATTGTGGGATCTTTCTCTTTGGAGCGATTCTGTCTGGGCAGGTTGGAAACATATTGTGGTGCCGTCTCATCTGACCAACGAATGGTCCACGCTGCTTGACCTCCTTCATGGCTTGGCGCCCACGCGCATGAGGAAAAGAGATACGAAAGGTTGGGTGCCGAATGCCAAAGGTTACGCTGTCTCCATGGGATATGCCAAGCTGAAAGAGAGGCTGTACATTCCCCCTGACCCTGCACCTTGGCAGGGGGTTTGGCGTTTTCCTTCATGGCCCAAAGTCGACTTCTTTGCTTGGCTTCTCTGCCATGGCAAGATCCTAACGTATGACATCTTGCAGAGAAAAGGGTTCTACGGTCCCTCCATCTGCTCGCTGTGTAACGAAAATGCAGAGACAACAGTCCATTTAATCCTTGAATGCAATTTCTCTAAGCAGATTTGGTTCTCCTTTATCCACAATATGGATCCTAGCTTTTTGCTTCCTTGTTCCACTGCTGATCTCTTTTCTAATTGGGCAAACAGATACCCTGGCCCTCCTCCTAAAAATCAGATAATCAAATCTGCATGGGCTGTCCTTCCAAAGGTTATTTGTTGGCAAATCTGGCTAGAACGAAACAGAAGAATTTTCAGAAATATTAAACATAATCACAACGTCTTAGAAATCAAGATAAAATGTCATCTAAAGGAGTGCTTGAATGATATAAAAGATGATTCCAATCTTAGCCAACAGGACATTGCTTGGGGATCATTCCTTAACTTGCAATTTCAATCAGCAGTTAGAAACGTCCCTCCTCTCAAAGACTGGCAAATAAGGAAATCTGAACCTGACTTTCAAGACTGGCTCAAATCGCACTCAAGGCACTCTCTCTTTTTTGATGGGGCAGCAAAGGGAAATTCGAGCAAAGCTGGTGCAAGAGGTGTTGTTGTAAGTCCAATTGGGGAAAAAATTCATACCTTTGCTTGGGGGCTTGGACTTTCATCCATCATTCAAGCTGAGGCTTTGGCCCTCTTTCAAGGCCTCAAGATCCTCAAAGATTTAAATATAAGAGAAGCTAATGTCATAGGTGATTCCCAGATCATTATAAACGCAATGGTTTCCAACTCCCCAGCCTTGGATCTCAAACTAGCAAGGCTGATATCCAGAATTAAGGGTTTGGAAAACACTTTTCAGAAGTTGAATTACTACCATGTGCTGAGAACTCATAATAAAGAGGCGGACATTGAAGCCAACAAAGCTGCCCTCCTCTCTGCCGGGGTCAAGATGATAGACGAAGAAGAATCATGGGAACCCATCCCATAAGTTGATTACTATCATGTTTTACTGCTTGCTCTTAAATAAATTTGTTTGTATCTTCAAGTTGGGGAAAATCTCTGAAATCGAATTTATAGATTTCTTATCATGGAAGAAGTCTGCAAGCTTTGGCTGCATGCTCATTCTTGGCAGTGAGATGCAACAGGATTTAGACATTCTCAATGTAATCAGATTTTCGACATTCAGGCCAAGATGAATATAAATACTCTATAACCGTTTCTGTAAAAAAAAAAAACAATTACCATTTTACATACAATTACAATTTTACAATTTTACATACAATTACAATTTCAATTACAATTTTACATACAATTATAATTAAAATTACAATTACAATTACAATTACAATTTTACATAAAATTACAATTACAATCACGATGCATACGATTACAATTACAAATTTACAAATTTTACAATTTTAATCAAATTGAATCATGACAATACATACCATTACAATTACAATTTTACAATTTCACAATACAATTACGTACAATTGCAATTACAATTTTACAATTTTATATACAATTAAAATTAAAATTTCAATTACAATTACAATTACAATCTTACAATCTTACATACAATTACAATTACAATCATGACATAATATTTAATCAATATCATGATTTAATATTACAATTAAACATCACAATCATGATAACCATGGTACAAACATCATATTCTAAAATTCACATTCAAATTCACTAACATCATATAATCATCGTGATCATGATCATCTAACAAAACACAAGCATTTTATAACATCATCACAACACAAAATTCAAATATACATCTCATGTCAAATAACTGTGATCACATACAGATCTATCTGCAAGCACTAACATCTTTAGTCATGAAAAGAGTGTAGTTAGAACTTTAGAGTGTGTACTTGGGTTTAGACAATGGAATAAAAAAGGGGAGGAGCTTCCTAGCCACAATGCCTGAGAAGCATGGAGTTACATATGACACCTCAGCTTCACCATCTCAAAACCAAAGAAACTCATTTACGAAAAATTCATGATTTACCTTAAGAAGTGTATCCCGGCACACATCAAGAACCTCCATTTCAAAAAGAACCTGCTCATTTATGGGTTTTTCAGCTTTGAAGACCTAACTTATACAATCTCTCTGATAAAGAAACTTTTTCCTTATTTCATCCGATACCCATTCACAGTTACTCTTGGAATTTGAAATGACCATTTCTTCCCTTGCATCTTGTTTCTATTACCAAATTCATCTATTACTGCATTACCTCCTTCAAGATACCAAAATTGTGTATGGCTTATGTTATACAAAGATTCCTTCAAGCATCACACATTAGAAAAAGTAAGAACATATTAAAAGTCAACTTTATAAGAGAGAGTTATCTTGACATTTAAACAAATACAATGACTAAGAACGAAATCGTTACTTCCTTACAATCAACACGACATCCATATTTCTCAATGCCGGAAGATTCATATGAATGTTGGACCGACACTTGGGTGTCATAATCTAGATATAAATAGAAGTCTTGACAGTCTACAATACTGTAAATCTCACCAATTGTCATGTAAATGGCTTAATCCAATAGTATTCCTTGATTTTAATAATTTATGTGAGAGAGAAATGGAAAACGAATTAAAAACACTAATTTATTTTACAAAAACCCTGCGCAATTGTATCCATTTAAAGGGTTGGAATCCCAGAAATTAATCCCATAAAGTACATGTTATGCCATAATTACTCCAGCCAAATTTAAGTGGCTTAAATTTTAGGAGCTTGAGTTTCTTTAGCTGAGTGACTATGCCACCCATCTCAACCATCCAAAGTTGGTGGTGTCTTCCTGCAGTTGGAACAATATGGTTTGGCATTCATCACATTTCTTGGCTTGCCATCATTGAGCTCTCTCATACCTTTAAATTCAAAAAAAATAACAAAATTCCCATCCTCAAATTGGAGCCTATCCTCATCATCCACACATGACACTGTTGGAAATATTGAGAGGGGGGGTGAATTAGTAATTCTTAGCAATTAGCACCTTTTAATCATTTTCAGAGAATTAGTTATTCTTAAGTTCTTAGCAATGTTCTTCTTCAACAATTAAATAATAATCAACAGTAAACAACACCATACAATAATGGAGAAAGATAAAACAAGAGACAAAAATATTTTTAGGTGGAAAACACCCTCCAGGTCAAAATGACTAAACACTTCTCTAGTAATTGTCTTCTTCTCTCTTTAAAATAAATATTAGTTACATCAAGATTTAAGCTACAACTGAGGTCAACCCCATAATTCATAGGCCACAACTAGTAGGATGATACTAAACCCTAATATATTGTTGCAACCAAAAGGATGGCACAATGCCCTGTAGATCAGGCCACCACCTGATGAGTGCCCCAACACTATGTTTACCAGCTGTTGTCAGAAAGGATGCTTCGTTGCCCTATCATTTTATCAGCCATGAAAAAATGGATGCCACAACACCCTGTGCAAGCCACAACTTTCCCTAGCACAATCCTTCCGCCCTGAAGTGTTCTCAGGCCACAACCTGAAGGTGACTCTGATCACCTAAAAGATTCGGTAGATCATGTTTCACAATTTTCACACTGGACCCCTTGTACTATAAATCATTGTAGAATAGTTGTAAGAAAGAGGTAGAATAAATAGAATCCTGGTAGCCACTGATCAATGTTCCCACAAACTGATCAGTGCACAAAGTTTCACATCAATCTATCGTTGTATCACTGTCACTACACACCGTATCTCACTATCACTGAAAATCACCATATAACTATCAGCTACCAAAAAATGTCACTTCACAAATGAATAGTCATCAAAAAATTGTCATCACACTTCTCATGAATGAATAGTCATCAATGATGTGTCATTGTCATCATCGTATTAAGATGCACACAATGCAACAACTATCTGGCACTGCTATCAAATGATGGCATAACCCAAGGATTCAACATACTTGTTATGTCTAGGTCTGAGAGTCAGGTTAAGATCAAACTGTCACCGTTATGCTAAGTGACATCACTACACATAATATTGAGTCATAGGTATTTGGCATGTCACAGGTTATCATGTCAAAACACTGTTATAGTCCAACTGATCTAGTATTTAGATCAATGTAATACACAATCAAGATTAATGTCACTACCTCATTGTCACAAGGATACACAAGTCTGAAAATATTTAGATCACACTCAATGTATTTTCTATACTTCAATCATCATAGCACTAAATCATGCACTGCTTCACTAATGTCATACAGGTGACTGGTTAGGGCACCAAATTTTGTTGTAACGTCCCTCAAATAGTCACTAAATCAACCCTTCAATTATGCGGCATACCCTTGAAATAAACTAGACCCAATACCTAGAAAGAATGGAGAAATAAAATACCTTTTGTTGCCTTCTAGGATCTCAATATTGAATTTATTGTATCTATGTAATTTTGGATCTCCAAGGTCTGAAATTTCTTCTTGTGGTATCCTTCTAAGTCTTCTTTCCAACCCCATAGGTCTGATTACGATTGAATTCTGCAAAAAAGACTTATGCCCAACCTCCCACGATGACCTAATTATAGACTAGTTCAGTAGAGAAAACTTGTACAAAGTGCTATGTGTCACTGTATTGACCTTTGGCCCTAAAAACAATACCCAAAAAACTAGTTTCCATCTTCTTTATTTAACTTTTTATTAAATTTGAATCCAATGCCCAGAGAGAAAGTTATTACGATTTTCCCAAGGTCATATGTTTGACATGGAATTCGGGAGCCTCAAAAAACCATAACTTCCTCAGATAATATCTCTGAAAATATAGCGAACCAAGATATTAAATTTAGTCGCAAGGTTCATCAAGATTTCGGTTCAAATGGGTTTTTTTTCATCTTCTGAACCTTCATAGAAACAAAGTTATAGAAAAAATACCATGATGACTTGTTTTGGAGGATATATGCGATTTATTTTTATAGAGTTGAGAGGGGCTTCTATAGTGAACGTTGAAGGAGACATTTAGGATTTAAAAACATTATTAATTGTTAATACTAATGTACAATATTTTATATTTTTTTTCTTATGCCCTAAGGAGGATTTTCTACCTAAATAGAATAGGATTTTTAACGAAATGTAGGAGTTATATGGGTTCATAGTGGCTTGAAGCCCTTTATTAAGATAGTGTCTCCACAAAGTATGGCAAGAAGCCCTTAATATTAATTTTAGGTTCCTACAACTAATGGAAATGTGCCAAGTCACATTTTTTTGGGGTTTTAGCCCACCAACTGGGGTTTTTAACTTCAAACTCACTTATCTTTCTAACCACGAGGAACCATGTGGCGTACCACATACCACTGAAAATATCTCTTTGAGGAGAATCCAATGACATGGAGATCCCAACCAGACTCTATGATTTAACCCTTAAAAAACCTAAAAAAAGTCGAGGGACATCCTCATTCCAGAAAACCCAAACCCTAGGACTTGGGTTTTCAACCGTCCAACAATGTAGATACTATCTAGATGTAATCTGACAATTACTGAGAAGCATTCATTATCCATTCGACATCAATGACAGGTGTTTTTGGTCAAAGTAAAACCCAGTCAACTTGATGGGTTGACATCAATAACAACACCATCCAGCAATCTCCCCCTCTTTCATTTATGGAAACATACATATTCCTCCTGCGAATACAAATCTTCTTAACTTCATGCCTTACCAACTTCTCAATATTTCAATCTCTTTCTCATGTTTTCTCTCCCCCTTTGACATCAATGGTAAAGGGTTACCCCCCCCTAAGAATTTTCTTCCTTCATGTGGAATTGTTATCTCCCTTTTCCCCCCCTGATGAGAAGCCTTATTGTAATAATCTGTCAATGGTGATCCTTGTGGACCTATAACCTACATGTGCTCCCCTTGAAAAGAAACCTTCCTCTGGCAATCTGTGAAGACATGTAAGCTTTTAAATATTTTTCCCTCCCCTGAACTTGTTATGGATTTGACACATTTGTCCTAAAGCTGCCATTCTATCCATGTTGCTTGTCTGTCAATGGTAGACCTATGCCACATACTACTGTATAAACTCCCCCTCTTTAAAATTCAAGGATTCGACGAGCCATATTGTTCAAAATAGTGTATCGTTTAACAAACCATCTTGAATTGAGTCATTATCTGAAGTAATTGCTTTCCTCTAAGATGATTCTAGGTCAATTAATTATGCCAGTGCATCTAATATATATATATATATATATATATATATATATATATATATATATATTTAAAGGGGTTTTTTGGATGATCGATGTATTGAGAAAATAACAAGGAGATATTCTAAACTTTTTATAGTATTAAGTATTAATAAAAGGGTTGTTTCTTTACTTCAAAACAATGATTTGATTTCGCATATGTGAAGGCAAAAACTGTAAGAAAATATGATCAACTAAATATCCAAATTGAATGTTTAGTTTATCACAAGTATGAAAGGCAGACAAACAATGTTTTCAGATTAACAAAATATATTTAACATTATGAAGATTTTTGACAATTAATTGATATTGAGGGACTTATGCAGACATATAGTCTAATAAGTCAATCTCTAAAATAGATTATAACTTAAAAGGATCTAACATAGACTGAAACACAATTTTATCTTACCTACTTATCTTCATAAAAATAAAATATATGAAGAAAACATAATGGAATGAATACTGAAAAAAACTTACAAGGATAAAAACTGATTGAAATAAATCCAGAATGATTTTATTAATCATCAAAGATCAAAAATTCATACAATTCTGCTTACAAGTGCTCATCCAAGGGTGCAACCCTTAATAACTCGAATGGAGAGTTATTTATACTAATTTCTATCACTCAAAAGTATCTAACAAATTAAGAAAATAGTGTCAAAAAATAGGAATACAAAAACTGATGAGTGATATGTCATTGTCTTTGAGGAAGTGGTTGATGATGTGGCCCCATAATGTGCTGCTTTGCAGGCATGTTGTTGGAGATGAAATTTGATAGTTTCACACAAGTGATCCCATATTTCCTAACAGTATATCCATATTAAATAATATTCTGAAAAATTCATCTACTTCCGTATATCTCTCAAAATTAGGGTTATTGATGAAGAGGTGTTTGATTTCATGTTTAATTATTAAATCAAAGTCTAAAGCTTCCAGAAAACCTTTCCCTGTCATATGACCTTTAATTCCTACAAATTTGTCTTTGTCAATGGAAATTGTGTAAAGCTTCTTGCAGTACTCCTCCAAGCTAATCAATCTATCATTGGGAGATACTAGTCTAGGAAATCCTCTCTGATTTAGCAGGTTGAAATTAATGTGAAATATTTGGACAACAGTGTTCAAGGTTTGACACTTGGTTTCCAAACGATTTAACAGATTCTTCTTCTGCAAAAATTTCTTGATCTCTAAAATGGTCTTTGTTCTATCTGTGATGTTAATCTATTCTAATTCTTCCTCCCTTTTTGAATTCAACACTTTAATCATGTTTGAGGCCTCAACCGGTTTCTGCTTCAGTGCAGCCTTTTCCAGCTCAATGAATGCTTTGCACTTATTGATAAGTTCTTCCTGTTCAAAAATTGTCTGTGTGGATAGCCATACTTCAGTTATAGCTTGAATTATTTCAGTCCAGATGCTTTCCTTGTCTTGAGCAAAGGTGTCTTCCATTAGTAGATCACTCTCCTAACTTCTAAACTCTTTGTGCTAATATGTGAGATTTATGCATCTCTTCCATGTACAAGGTGCTATTCCTTATCATCTTTGATTCTAGATTTATGAATTTCTCCAGAATATTTTCATTCTCCTACTTTTGTATATTCAAATCCTACACAAGATTGGTTGGATCACCTGTTGTTGATGTATATATATATTTTTTTATGAAGAGCTCGGCTCTGTACCTGTAACTGCAATAGGTACTACTAAAATTGGAATAATGGAAAGCTAGGTTGATTGTTCTTTCTCCTTAAGAAAACCTTCAATTTGTTCCTCCATCTTATTAATCTGAATTTTCTGCTCAATTATGAGTTTGATCATTTCCTCTATATTTTGTTCACTCTCCTCTATTTTGTTAGCTTGGGGATCTTATGTAGAAGGAAATTTTAGCTGCTTTCGAAGAGCTGTGAATATTTGCATTCTTCTTAAAAAAAAATTCTAGAGCCTTAACATCCTTAGGGCTATAACCAATCTTAATTAAAATATCTTCTAATGACCTTAACTTATTTTCTTTGACTAAAGAGGAAAGTTTTTCGACCTTCAACTATGATTATACATTTGAAAAAGATGTTCTTAATTTGGACAATGATGATGGTTGTGTTAGCCATGGTGGAGAAAAAAATTTCTCCTTATTGTCTATGCATGTCCATCTGGTCTATGGGATGAATCTGATTTGCATCAAATGAGACTATAGTTTTCTTGTAATTAGAAGGAGCTTTCGGAAAAGGGACTTGTGCATGTAGAAAGGCCATCTGCATTCTTCCCTTTTCACTGTCAAAAGCTGTCAACAGCCTACATTGTGATTTAGAGGCATACTTCCAAAAATAACTGTAAACATTGGCTTTAAGAGATTCATTCTTTTGTTTGATTTCTAAGAATTTAGAGAAAATGTTCAGATCACCTTGTTCACTAGTTCCAACTGATTGAATAATCTCCATGGGCTCTTGTGAAACTAAGGAGGATGATGGAACATTAGGAACACTTCCCTCTGATGCTGTAGATACTTCTACATCACCTAGGTCAATGGTTCTTTTTGGCTTTGCTCAGTAGAAATGTTAAAATAAGTCTTCTGCTTCTTCTGCTAAATTATGAATTCTTCGGCAATGTTTGCAGAAGATGATGGTTCCTCTCTAGGAATTTTTTGTTGCTTTTCTTGGGAGATAGGAGTCTACACACTGGATGTAGAAATAATCTTCTCCTCTGATTCCTGCAATGTATTTTTTGCACATTGATCTTGGTTCATGAATTTCTCAATCTATGGCCTATCTGTATGATTGTATGGAGTTTTATTCAACTAGACCCTCAAGTTTGAAATAATGTTGAAAGGATCCTAGGACCAAGTGAATTTTGGTTGGAAGTTCATCCTCTTTAGAATGACATATGCTTCAATCCCTGCTGAGTTGGTATTGCATATGAAAGAGCCTACTTTATTTTTGATCTTGAATTGTGATGTTTGTTTACCTGAAACAAAATGTAATTTATCCATGTTAATCATCTTTCTAATATATTCCAAAAATAAAAGTCTCATTGGAACATATTTGGGCAATTTATAAGGTGCAAGTTCACAACTATACACTCTGATTTTTGTGTAATTCTGGTAAAGATACCAGTCTCAAGTTTTTACTTGCTCACTTAGATGTATTATTCTTTTGATGTCTGAGCCAATCCTAGGCTCATCCTAGCTGCTTAAATGTTGGGAAACTGGATGAATGAAGGAATCAATGAGATCTATAAATGAAAACTTAGTTGAAATGGATCTAACCAACTAATTCCAGTGAATAACTGATTGATTAACACACTGATCATCCTTCTTGTGAAATGTGATTTGTAATGAATCCCCCTGCTAAAAAGGAAACATGTGAATAATTATAGAAGTGTACTTGAACATCCCTTGAGTTTTCAAATTCATCATTTGTTCATGCATATTGTCAACTAGGAATATGTTGTAATTGTACATGAATGTTGGTTGGTTGTCTTTAGAGAAAATGGAGAAGTAACCAAGAATTGACTCATACACTAGCATGTCATTTGGATAGCATAACAAACAAGAAATTAAAGAAATAATGTGTCTGGTGCCTTCAGGGAACATGGAGAATGGGTAAGGAGGGTTCTTCTTTGGAAGCTCAACATCATCTGGAAGGAATGTTTCAAATATTTGTGCTCTCTGAGGAAAGGTCAACTTGTGGTATAGCTCCAAGGGAGTAGCTTAGGAGAAATTACTGAGGGAATCACTCTGTGGAATAAGCAACATTTGGTTTATTGTCTCAGGAGTGATAGAAATAAAAATATTCCCATTTTGAGCTACCGCGGTCCTTTTAAGGGGATCATACCTGGATTGACACCAGGTGACTAGGTCAGGGAATTCATCGGTCTGAGGAAATGTATATAGAGGTAATAGAGTCTCCCAGAGCCTGAATTCATCCTGTTTTGCTAAATATTTCTACTTTAGCTACATGTGAAATTCACAGAGCTCTAATTCGCACACTATGTCAATGATATTGAATAATTAATCGGCTAAAGGGACATGGTCAAGATCAACCGGGGTAGATACACTAGGGGTTTCTTCAATAACTAGCTTTTAACCTTTTCCTTTGGTAGCCATCGACCTGCAGAAGAAGAGAGAAGGGAAAATGTCTCTATTAAACTGATAACAGATGAAATACAGTCTCTACAAGTAAGAATTCTCATGACTAGGGTGACATATAGTGGAGTTGTAACTGAAATTGTCTCTGTAAACCTGCAATTCGACAGAAATGAAAAATGAATCAAAGGTGGTGCAAGGAATGGGATACATTTATTTATAGCCTGTTTGGATTGCCATTATGTTGATGACTGTTAGAGAAACATGACTTTGGAGGTTTTAATGAATAACGATAATGGGGCAGTCGACGATGAAATCAGGTGAATAATGCTACAAGAGTGGGTGTAACAAGATGGAAGACGAAAATGGTAATAGAGTGACTGTAACGGGATTGTATAGGCGATAGGAGATGATTTGATGTCAAAAAATGGTCGTTGGAGGAAATTCAAAGATCCGTTGGTGGTAGTCAAAACAATTGTTGGCAGGAAGGCAGATTTCAGAGGGGGTAGGTCATAAGCGGATTTGAGCCGGGGGGGGGGGGGGGAATGTTGAGTGAGCGAAATGTATGCGAGGGGTCCGCCATTTGGAAACAAATTTTAGGACCCCCCCCCCTCACCCCCCACCCCCCGCTGCCGTTAATGAGAAATGGGCAAGAGGGTGCAAAAATCCTTCCCTGTCGTTGATGTGCGCAGGGAAGAGATCCAACGTTCATATTTGTTTGAAAGATAATCACAAAAAGACAAATAACTTTGTCACTTGTGGATTTTGGTGTAAAACCATTTCATGTGTTTATTACAATAATTAATTAACCACTTAATGTTGTGATTAATTCTAATAAACTTAATTTAACTTTTAATCTTATTTTTTGGTGCATTTGAATAAGCTTCCACTAAATTTCTTAATCTAATGCATAAATTTAAATATTCTTGATCATGTTTAAGTTGTATGATAAAAAATAAAAAAAAATTGGGTGGTGGCATCCTAGAAAACTGCACACAATTTTCTTTTTCTTTTTTATTTGAAACTAAGAAATTTATTTATTTATTACTTTCAATCTTTGCCTAGAATTTTCAATCTTTTGCCTTCATTTTTTAAAGCATCTAATCCTATCATTTTCTGATATGATTAATTTATTTCTCATGAGTCCTAACATTTTTTTATTTTTTATTTTTTCATATCCAAACCTAACATTTTTTAAAGTTATCATGTTCTTCTACTATGTCTAACTTATCAAAACAAGAAATGTTACAACAACAACTACTTATTACTCATTACCTTTTACGAACCCTGAGAGCATAACTGATGAGACATTATTGTCTTTATGCACTTCTTGTTGATCCTTTACATGTTCTTCCTGTATTTGTACCTGTCTCTTCTTCCAAACCTTCTTATTCTCGTCATCAATATTCATGATTGATTCCACTTTGTTCCTATAGTGACGAGTTACGTGTCCATGATTATGACATTTGTAGCATTCCTTATCAGGATTGTACCTGCATTCTTGAGCTATGTGTCCATAGTTATGACACGAATCACTCAATGTTATCCATAGGTGATTCCATCTAATATCTACAATAGTGTTCTTTATGGCCATAGTTATTTCATTTGAAACATTCAATATTTGGCCCAGCTGGCATATATTCTCTGTTGACAATATCATCATGGATCCTGTCTCGTGGAGCTGAAAACTTGCTTCTAGTATTTTGTGGATAATGATTGTACCTTTCAAAAACTTCACAATCCCTAGCCATATGTCCATAGTTAGCACATAAAAATAAATAACCATTAAATAAATTTTCTTACCTAAATGATTAATTCATATGTGATGGTCCTTGATAGTTATACATGTGAACAAATTTACAATCCCTGGCCATATGTCCATATTTAGCACATGAAAAACAATAGCCATTAAATAAACTATAGAAATTTAGAAACACAATAATGTATTTCTGGATTCTCCTGATCTAACAATTTAATCTTATGCTAAATACATAATCCTTCCACTTAATTATTTGCGGAAATTAAATTGCCAGTTGCAAAACACATATGAAGCAAAATCAATCGCACATAACAAGATGCTTTACCGGGAAAGCTTAAAGCTAAAAATACCAACTATCATATATTATGTATATCAATGGAACATGTAACAATCTCATACAAATCTCAACTCATAGAGCTCTTAGTACAATATACAATCATCACACACTATCATGTAGAAATTTGCATATCTTGTTGAAATTGTTGTCATTGATGGCAAAGGAGATGACAAAGGAGGAGCACCTGAAACATCATTCAAGGGGTAGAAAGGCAGCAAAGACGTCAGAGGAAACAGAGACAAAGAGAGATAGCAAAAGAAAGGCAAAGGAGATAGCAAAATGAGAATTAAGGAGAAGCATCAGTCAAGGAGAAGAGGATAGCAAAGAAGCAGAAAACTATTCAAGGTGCAGAGTGGGTATCTTTAAGTGTTCAACATTGCATGGGTATGGTGAGACTCTATAATTTGAAGTATAAATGGCTCCTATGTGAAATTATGATTAACTCTGTACATGGATTTACTGAGGAGTATAGTGTGTGAGGTTATATATATACTAAGGAAATTACAGTCATAACACAGTGAACCCACAAAGGAAACTGTGAAATCAGGTGATGGAACAGTAATAACTGTATGGGAAATGCTCTGAATGAATTTCTGTGTGGAGGATTGTTGGGTTATCGATATGAATAATCCCGTGTGTTCTTGATGAGAGTATCGAATTCTATAGCGATTAAAGAACCCGGTGATTGATCATGTCAGTCTGGATCGATTGAAGTTATTGTGGAACTGTGGTTAATTATCCAATGCTTGTGAGCACTGTAAAACATAGCCGCAAGGGTTATGTATGGCGGAGCTATGCGTCGGAGTAGATGGATGAAAGGAACGTTGAGGAACGAGGCTGTAATGTGAAGAAACACCGTGACTGCACGAAGAGGAGAACCTCTTCCAATAGAATAGGCGGAACCTTGTAGCGGAAGCTGAGTGGAACCTGGAGTGGAGAAGCAGAACCGTGACCGAGAGGAATAGTGAGCGTGGTTTGGAGTGAACAGTGACGGCGGTTTTCGATTTACATCGCACCGCTTTTGTGGAGCAAGCAGTTTTCCCCATTCGCGAGCGATTCCATAGAAAGCTCGACACGTGGCATGGGGCGAGGTTGAAAAACCGCTTCCACTGCGCGCCATCGTGCATTAACCATCGACCAAAGACTGATTTGATATCGATACGTCGATCTCCGGAGGGAAGAGATCTCGACGTTGATCATATTAAAGATGCGCGAAGGTTAACTTAAGGCAATGAGCTAGTGTATTTGATGGATTCCGTCGATTGTATGGTGGGGCAAATGCATACGAATGTGTTTTTGCAAGATTTATGATTTAGTTAATCTTTGGGTCATAGTTATAAGGTTCAAACATTTACTTATGAGGTGTGAAGGAGTTCCCTGAAATGAAATAATAACTCTGTCGTTTATTTAATTGTCAGTTGTATTAAATACAAACGGGCTGTCTATTATATCAGTTGGTACTAAGCCCGTCAACACATTCCTTAATCTAATTCTATGAATTTGATAATTGAACTTGAAGAAAGGATCAAGAAGGCTCCCTTATTGAATTAAAAGAATGAACCAGGATATTGAACTATTCGAATTATGGGTTGGTTGGGCAAAGAAATTTGAATGTATTTTACACAGAGGTTGAAATTTATTATAAAGGTCGAAGGTTGACCCGAATCCTTACAAGTGTATTGACAAAGATTCAGCATGTAAAGGTTGCCACTGCAGAAATTAAAAGTATTGAAATTTCCCAGCAGTGATATCAAAAGACAGTTATATGGACAACATTTATACAACTGCAATGAAGAAGAGAGCCTACAAGAACGAAAGAGAGAGAAACAGCAGCAGAAAAGACAAATCTAGTCAAGCCAAAATCCAGAAAAGAAGTTGAGTGAAATTGAAGTGTGTAACTGAAAATCTGAATGTAAATGTTGTGATTAATTTTTTTATTGTTTGTGATGCATTGGCAAGTATCCTAAGGAAAATAAAAATCCCACTGTAGCATGGAAATTTGTACATATCATTATAATTTTAAATTGAGTTGGATAAAGGAATGAGAAGATAGAAGCCAAAGAGTCATGACTGTTCACTCAAAATTCCTTGTGAAATACAAACAGTCATGTGAGGAACTCTATAAATAATATCAACTGGATATGCATAAGTGGGTTAGAGAGAATAAATATATAGAAGGTAGAGTATAGAAGAGACAGGCAGAGAAGATTGAGAAAATAAAAGCAGAAAGAGAAGCTACAGAACAGAGTTGATATCTGAGGTAAATCATCAAACATTCAGTTTGATAAATTGAGGAAGTTGGAGCTTCCCTATCAAGTTGCAGCTTGATAGCTGTCAGTTGTAGCTGACTGAGGTTGGAGCCTCCTGTAGGTTGGTGCCTGCATAAAATTGAAGGGAGTTGGTGCTTCCTTGCAAGTTGTAGCTTGCAGAATTGAGGTAGGAGCCTCTTGTAGGTTGGTGCCTGCAGAAAAACAGTGGTGAGAGGGAGTTGGAGCTTGCCTTTGCATCACAACAATAATAAGATGTGGTTTTCTCCCTTTATGGGTTTCCACTTATATCTGGTGTCTCTATGCATGATTTTTATGTGTTGATCTGATTATATCTTCTACTTAATACATGCTGCTCTCATATTAAGTCTATTGTTATATTATATTAACACTTGCTGCTCACATTCTAAGATTACTCACATATTAAGTTGGACATGAAATGATGGTGTAAATAAGTTTTAATGAAAAGTTTAAAAGCCCATGAATGTGTTAAACTGATTCATCGCCCCCCCTCTCAGTTTAACTAAGGGTTCAACAATTGGTATCAGAGCCAAGTTCCTTTGTACCAGTCTAACAGCTGAAAGGAGATCCTAGGTTCCCAAGATGACTAGTAAAGAAGGATGCTCAACCAATAAAGCCCCTTTCTTCACTGGTGAAAATTATGCTTTCTGGAAAATCAAAATGAGGACGTACATAATGTCTCTAGGAATAGAAGTCTGGGCTACTGTGGAATTAGGATATGCCCCAAAGGCAACTGACACAGAGAAAGAAACAAAACAAGATTTTGTGGCTAACGCAAAAGCCATGAATGCCATCTTGAATGGATTGTGTGATGTAGAGTTTATCAAAGTAATGCACAAAGACACTGCCAAATAAATGTGGGATACTCTGGAGAACATCCATGAGGGGGACAAGAAAGTAAAGACTGCCAAACTTCAAGTTTATAGAGCCCAGTTTGAGAACTTAAAAATGAATGATGATGAAGACATTGCCAGTTTCTTCCTAAAAGTTGCAGAAATTGTTAACAATATGAAAGCTCTTGGAGAAACCATGCCAGAAAGTATAATTGTGCAAAAGATTCTAAGATCTCTTCCATCCAGGTTTAATCCCAAGGTGTCTACAATAGAAGAAACAACTAATTGGGAGACCTTGACCATGAACCAGCTACTTGGAAATCTAACAGCATATGAGATGAGGCTCCCACAGAAGAAGCCAAGTACGAGGGAGGTAGCCTTTAAAACATAAAAGAAGAAAGAAGAAGAGGAAGACATATGCTCTTGCTCGGATGAAGAAGAGGCAAAATTTGTCAAGAAATTGGATAGAGGCTCAGGTAAATACAAAGGTAAACTTCCTTTCAAATGCTTTAACTGTGGAAGAGTTGGACACTATGCTGCTAAGTGTCCTCACAAGAAAGTAAGGAATTGGGCTCTAGAGTTAGAGAAAAATAAATCAAAGAACTGGTAGAAAGCAAAGAAGTTCAGCAGAAAATCTTTCTATGCTCAACAAGACAGTAGTACATCTGAAGATTCAGATGAACCCTCAAGTGAGGAAGGAACCTCTGAATTCTTATTGATGGCCATAGAAGAACTTGAAGGACTCCTGCTAGAAGATGAAGAAGAAGAAGGGGAAATCGACCTTGAGGGGGAGCTAAGAAGTGATCTGGAGGAGATTGACAGACTCAAAATGAAGTGTAGAAAACAAAAGGACATTCTTCTCAAGTATGTAAGAGAAGAAAAAAACTCAGAAGTCCTCATGCAGCTGAAGGTAGAGCTTGAAGAAGCCAAGAAGATAGAAGACATGTTACTTCAGCAAATCAAGGATAAAACCCGAGAACAAGAGAAGTTGGAAGAAGAAGTAGTATGTCTCAAGAAGAAACTAGAAAATGCTCAAAGGAAAGTGGTTATAAACTCTTCTCAAACAACAAGCTCGAGTAAGTTGAATGAAATTCTGGTTGCTCAAAGATCCCCTATGATAAAAACTGGAATAGGCTATGAAGGAGAATCAAGTAAAGGCAAAGAAAAGGTTGACAAAGAGATTATTTTTGTAAAAGCAAAGAAGAATGATGAAGCAGCTCAAACAATTCCTACAAAAGAAGAAACCTGTAATAAGGAAGACAGAGATCAGAAGAAATCACTAGTAGCAAAGAATATAATAAATACTAAGACCCCTGAGTATGTAAAATTTGGAAACCATCAAAGGAGATTCTTCCCTCCTATGAAGAATGCCACCTATTATGCTTGCCACAATTTGGGACACATTGCTGCATATTGTCATGCAAGGAGGAGTAATTCAAACCAGCAAAAGATGCAAACTTTGAAAATATTGCCTCAAGCAAACAAATGGAAGAGACAACCTTACATCAGGTATGCAAATAGTTTTTATGGTTACTGTTTTTATTGTAAGGAATTTGGCCATAAAATAATTGAGTGTAGAAAGTATGGACAAAGATTGATGTTTAACACCTCAAGGAGGTTTATGAATCAAAGAAATTATGTTCATACTCATAATTCTACAAAAATTATGATCAAATGTTGTGTATGCAATCAAGTTGGACATATACCTTCCAAATGTCCTCTAAGAAGATGTAGTTCATCACCTCACAAAAGATACCAAACAAAAGGATGCCTCCAGTGGAAAAAGAAGGAGAATAAGTGTGACTTGGCTCTAACTGCTCAAGATTTGAAAAGCCAATGGTATTTGGACAGTGGCTTCTCTAAACACATGACAGGAGAAAAAAGCAAGTTTATAACTCTTGATGAAAAGAAATCTGGCAATGTTACTTTTGGCAATGATAAATCAGGTAAGATCAAGGGAAAAGGCTCAGTCAGCATAGACAATGGCAGAGGAAAGGCCCAAGATGTACTATTTGTAGATGGGTTGAAAGCAAATTTACTGAGTGTCAGTCAGATGTGTGACAAAGGTTGCGAAGTTCTATTTAGAGCACAAGACTGTGAAGTCAGATCAAGCACCACAGGTAAGACTCTGCTCAAAGGTGTTCGAACAGAGAGCAATGTTTACATCGTGAAGGAGAAAGATGAAGCATGCCATCTTAGCAATCTTGAGGAGTCATGGTTATGGCATAGGAGATTGGGACATTTCAGCTTCGATCATATTATCAGACTGAGCAAAAATAAAGCGGTTAGGGACATGCCAGAAATAAAAAGGCCTTCTAATACCATATGCAAATCATGTCAATTGGGTAAACAGACCCGTACATCATTTAAGGCCAAAGATGAGTTATCAACAAGTAGACCACTCCAGCTTGTGCACATGGATCTGTGTGGACCTGCAAGAACTAAAACACCAAGTGGAGAATCCTACTTCATGCTAATAATCGATGATTTCTCTAGAATGACATGGGTTGCATTTCTCAAGAATAAATTGGAAGCTCTAGACAAATTCAAAATATTCAAAGCATTAGCTGAAAATCAGACAGGATGCAAGCTAAAATGCATCAGATCGGACAGAGGAGGTGAATTCACAGATTATGACTTTGCAGATCTATGCAATGAATATGTCATAAAACAACAATTTACTATTGCAGGGACACCTCAGCAGAATGGAGTAGCAGAGAGACAAAACAGATCTGTTCAATAAATTGCCAGAGCCATGATGCAGGAGAATAATATTCCTCAAACCTTCTAGGCAAAAGCGGTACACACAGCGGTACATATCCTTAATAAAGCTCACTTAAGGTCAAGTAGTGACAAGACTCCCTATGAACTTTGGCATGGGAAACCAGCTTCAATCAAACATTTTAGAATCTTTGGAAGCAAGTTTTACATAAAGAATAATGATGAAAATCTTGGAAAATTTGATGCAAGAGCAGATGAAGGGATATTTCTACGATATGCATCCAAAAGCAAAGGGTACAGGTGCTACAAAAAGACTCTTCGAAAAATAGTAGAAAGCATTGATGTGAGATTTGATGAAGAACTTCCAAACAATACAAGAGATACAGACTGCTGCAGTCCATCAGACAACCATGAAGAAGAAAACCAAGGTGATGAGGAAACAAGCAAGACAACAGAAGATATAGAGCTGAGTTCTAAAGCTCCCTCAAGATATACTCAGAAAAACCATCCTGAAGATGAGATCATTGGAGACAAGAGAGTAGGGTTCCAAACAAGAAGGCAGCTAACAGAACAAATTGAAGAGGTATACATAGCCATGTTGTCACAAATAGAGCCAAAGAAATTTGAAGAAGCCATCAAGGACAAGTCTTGGGTAAATGCTATGAATGAAGAATTGGACCAAATTGAGAAAAACAATACATGGGAATTAGTTCCTAGACCCACTGAGAAAAATTTCATAGGCTCAAAATGGGTATTCAAAAATAAAATGAATGAGCAAGGACAAGTAATCAGGAATAAAGCCAGACTGGTCTGCAAAGGATACTCACAAATCGAAGGACTTGATTACGATGAAACATTTTCCCCTGTAGCCAGAATGGAAGCTATCAGAATGTTCCTGGCATTTGCATGCTACCAAAACTTCAAGGTATATCAAATGGATGTAAAATCTGCATTTCTGAATGGAGACTTAGAAGAAGAAGTCTACATGGAACAACCAGAAGGCTTCTCATTAACAAACAAAGAAGACTATGTATGTAGACTGAAAAAGGCTCTTTATGGACTGAAACAGGCTCCTCGTGCTTGGTACTCAAGACTAGATAAATATTTGCAAAAACAAGGCTTTAAGAGAGGTGGAGTAGACAACAATCTATACATGAAAGCCCATGAAAATGAACTCCTGATTGTTGTAGTATATGTTGATGACATTATGTTTGGAAGCAACAGAGATGAACTTGCAAAAGGGTTTGTTGAGGAGATGAAGTCAAAGTTTGAGATGTCCATGATTGGAGAACTCAGTTTCTACTTAGGACTTCAAATTCAACAAAAGAACACAGGCACATTCATCTCACAAGAAAAATACTTAAAAGAAGTGTTGAAAAAGTTCAAAATGGAGGACTGCAAACCTGTGTCAACTCCCATGATCACGGGATGTAAGCTGTGTGCTGATGATGGGTTTGCTGATATAGATCAAAAAATCTACAGATCCATGATAGGAAGTCTGTTGTATCTGACTGCATCAAGACCAAACATCATGCTAGCAGTAGGACTAGTGGCTAGATATCAAGCAACACCTAAACAAAATCACCTTCTTGCAGTAAAAAGAATATTCAGATATCTACAAGGAACAACACAATATGGACTTTGGTATCCTAAAAGAAAAAACTTCACTTTGACAGCATACACAGATGCAGATTGGGCCAGCTATGTAGATGACAGGAAAAGCACAAGTGGAGGTGCATTCTATCTAGGAGAAAGTCTAGTGGCATGGTTAAGCAAGAAACAAACATCTATCTCTCTGTCTACAACAGAAGAAGAATATATAGCAGCAGCAGCATGTTGTACACAGGTCATGTGGATGAAGCAAACCCTCCAAGACATGAAGGTAAGCATTGATGAACCTATCTCAATCAAATGTGATAATACAAGTGCTATAAGTATATCTAAAAATCTTGTGCTTCACTCAAAAACTAAGCATATCCCAATCAAGTATCATTTTCTCCGAGAACAAGTGGCTCAGAAGATAGTAAAGCTGGAGTATGTGCCAACAAAAGAACAAACAACAGATATATTTACCAAACCTCTTGCTAGAGAACCATTTGAATATTTGAGAGACAAACTAGGGGTAGTATCTGTAGATGCTACTCTCTGATATAAAGAGAAAGCACAGTTTCAAGGGGAGAACAGAAACAAAAATATCATTCCAGGGGGAGATCAGCCAGCAAGGAAAGCATGAAACAGGTCCTCAGGGTCAAAGGATTATGGAAAGAATACACCCAACATAAAAGAGTTAAAGAAAAGGCTACAGGGTCAGAATTTTAGATTTAATCCAAAGTTTGGAGAAGCAGGGTACAAAGTCAGAAGATCTCAGAAAAAGGAAATGCAAAAAGAAAACTAGGAAATGAGCAACCCTTGCCATTGATGTCAAAGGGGGAGGAAAAGCAAAAAGGGGCTTCTATAAGGTAAACAGAGGAAGAGTATTTCCATCAATGCCAAAGGGGGAGACTGTTGAAATTGTTGTCATTGATGGCAAAGGAGATGACAAAGGAGGAGCACCTGAAACATCATTCAAGGGGCAGAAAGGCAGCAGAGACATCAGAGGAAACAGAGACAAAGAGAGATAGCAAAAGAAAGGCAAAGGAGATAGCAAAAAGAGAAGTAAGGAGAAGCATCAGTCAAGGAGAAGAGGATAGCAAAGAAGCAGAAAACTATTCAAGGTGCAGAGTGGGTATCTTTAAGTGTTCAACATTGCATGGGTATGGTGAGACTCTGTAATTCGAAGTATAAATGGCTCCTATGTGAAATTACGATTAACTCTGTACATGGATTTACTAAGGAGTATAGTGTGTGAGGTTATATATATATACTAAGGAAATTACAGTCATAACACAGTGAACCCACAAAGGAAATTGTGAAATCAAGTGATGGCACAGTAATAATTGTATGGGAAATGCTCTGAATGAATTTCCATGTGGAGGATTGTTGGGTTATCGATATGAATAATCCCGTGTGTTCTTGATGAGAGTATCGAATTCTATAACAATTAAGAACCCGGTGATTGATCATGTCCATCTGGATCGATAGAAGTTATTGTGGAACTGTGGTTAATTATCTAATGCTTGTGAGCACTGTAAAACATAGCCGCAAGGGTTATGTATGGCGGAGCTATGCGTCAGAGTAGATGGATGAAAGGAACGCCGAGGAACGAGGCTGTAATGTGAAGAAACATTGTGACTGTGCGAAGAGGAGAACCTCTTCCAATAGAACAGGCGGAACCTTGTAGCATAAGCTGAGTGGAACCTGGAGTGGAGAAGTGGAACCGTGACCAAGAAGAACAGTGAGTATGGTTTAGAGTGAACAGTGACGGCGGTTTCCGGTTTACATCGCATCGCTTTTGTGGAGCAAGCGGTTTTCCCCATTTGTGAGCGATTCCATAGAAAGCTCGACACGTGGCATGGGGCGAGGTTGAAAAACCGCTTCCACTACGCGCCATCGTGCATTAACCATCGACCAAAGACTCGATTTGATATTGACACAAGTCGTCGATCTGGAGGGAAGAGATCTGACGTTGATCATATTGGGAAGATGCGCGAAGGTTAACTTAAGGTACGGGCGTGTGTATTTGATTGATTCTGTCGATTGTATGGTGGGGCCCATGCATACGAATGTGTTGATTATTGGTAAGATTTGTGGATTTATTAATCTTTGGGGTCATAGTTATAAGGTTCGAACATTTACTTATGAGGTGTGAAGGAAGCCCCCGAAATGAAATAATAATTGACGGGTTTATCTAATTATCAAAGGTATTGGGTCACATAAGGGCTTTCTATTATATCAGTTGGTACTAAGGCCGTCAACACATCCCTTAATCTAATTCTATGAATTCGATAATTGAACCTGAAGAAAGGATCAAGAAGGCTCCCTTATTGAATTAAAAGAACGAACCAGGATATTAAACTATTCGAATTATGGGTTGGTTGGGCAAAGAAATTTGAATGTATTTTACATAGAGGTTGAAATTTATTATAAAGGTCGAAGGTTGACCCGAATCCTTACAAGTGTATTGACAAAGATTCAGCATGTAAAGGTTGCCACTGCAGAAATTAAAAGTATTGAAATTTCCCAGCAGTGATATTAAAAGACAGTTATATGTACCACAGTTATACAACTGTAATGAAGAAGAGAGCCTAAAAGAACGAAAGAGAGAGAAATAGCAGCAGAAAAGACAAATCCAGTCAAGCCAAAATCCAGAAAAGACGCTGAGTGAAATTGAAGTGTGTAACCGAAAATGTGAATGTAAATGTTGTAATTAAATTTTATTGCTCAGGATGCATCTTTGGGCAGAGGAAAATAAAAATCCTCCACCGTAGCATGGAAATTTGCATTATTATCATTATACTTAAATTGAGTTGGATAAAGGAATGAGAAGACAGAAGCCAAAGAGTCATGACTATTCACTCCAAATTCTTTGTGAAATACAAAAAGTCATGTGAGGAACTCTATATATAATATCAACTGGATATGCATAAGAGAGGTTAGAGAGAGTAAATATAGAGAAGGCAGAGTATAGAAGAGTGAGGCAGAGAAGATTAAGAAAAGAAAAGTAGAAAGAGAAGCTGTAGAACAGAGCTGATATCTGAGGTAAATCAGCAAACATTCAGTTTGATAAATTGAGGAAGTTGGAGCTTCCCTATCAAGTTGCAACTTGATAACTATAAGTTGTAGCTGACTGAGGTTGGAGCCTCCTGTAGGTTGGTACCTGCAGAAAACAGTGGTGAGAGGGAGTTGGAGCTTTCCTTTGCATCACAACAATAATAAGATGTGGTTTTCTCCCTTTATGGGTTTCCACTTATATCTGGTGTCTCTGTGCATGATGTTTATGTGTTGATCTGATTTATATATTCTGCTTAATACCTGCTGCTCTCATATTAAGTCTACTGTTATATTATATTAACACTTGCTGCTCACATTCTAAGATTACTCACATATTAAGTTGGACATGAAATGATGGTGTAAATAAGTTTTAATGAAAAGTTTAAAAGTCCATGAATGTGTTAAACTGATTCACCCCCCCCTTCCTCTCTCGGGGCTTTTTCTATGGTTGACTAAGGGTTCAACACATCATCTATTATAGTCAGCTTTCCCGGGCTCCCACGAGAGGCTCCCATGAGGGCTAAGTTCTTTAGTAGCTCACATCCGAGAGCACCAGACCGCCCAAGGGGTTCTACAAGAATAGATTCCAATGAATCAAAATAGAAGAAATGAATAGGTATGAATATAGAAATTATTATTAGACAATAAATAATTGAATGATTTGTTGCCTTTCCCTACCATTCCTATATAAAAGGGTACAATTCTATTTATATTTAAGAGAAATACATAAAAAGGGTACTAAGTAGTGTGCCAAAGAAATAAAATCTACAAAAGTGGATGAAACTTGCCATAATAGGCTTTCACAACTTCCTACCCAACTATTGCACCAAACATAGTTGCCATGGGATTCAACACTGCACGAGAACCAATCGAAAAATGTTTAAATACGTTTACATTTTCATCAATGTATTCAATGACTTCATGAAGTAAACACACCTTGAATCTACATGCAGCCCGACATTGACATTATCTAGAGCATTTAAAACAACATCGACCTCACCATTCCTTAAGTAATTTCCAAAGACATTTTTTTTATCTGGGCTCACACGATTCTCCATTGCACGAACCTGCAAATATTGTTTGATTGCAGTGGTTTTTTATTCTGGAAAGCTCATGTTGGGTCTACTTCTGAAGGGTATTCTTATTGCTAGTAGACTTCATCATGCAACCCAAGAAACCACACCTTGTTCCACCTACCTATTGATATTAGTGATGAAGGGCAGGACCAGAGCAGGTAATTCACAGCTAACTTCCCCAGCTAGACCGCAATGTGCGACGAGGCATGAGCCGCAAAGGATTTTCACAACACAAGATAAAAGCGAAGGAGGGGTTCCAGTTTGTTGCGGTGGCTTTTGTTATTCCATCATTTACATGCTTTGGATTTGATCTCTTCTAAATTGTAACTGACTCATACAGGTGTTCGAACTACATTTGACTAATAAGAGTTTTCAATTTGATGACAGAGGTTATTGTAATTATAATTACAACTACATATAGCTTAATATTATTATAGTTAAATAATATGAAAAAGTAAAAGAAAAACATATTATTCAAAATGGGCAAATTAGATGAAAAAATAAATTATTATTATTTATAAAAATGATAGAAGTGAATTTTTGTAAAATCTTTACTTCTCTCACTCATTCTTTTGTAATAAAAAATAGTGAACCTGAGCCCTTGTGGAAGGGCGGGCATCTTCTGAAGACTGGGGTAACTTAAATTACCATCGTAATTATAAAATCTCTACTTCTCTCACCATCGTAATCTACTTCCAGGAATCACAATTGCGAATTAAAGCATGGCCGCGGAGGGGTAAACGGTCACAATTGCGAATTGAATCCGATGAGGGCAGGTTGGGCCATTTCAAATTCAAAATTGATTGATTGTATATATATATATATATATATATAGGGGCATTTGAAATTTAAAATCATTATTATTGTTTTTGGGTATAGGAAGACTGGAGGGTATAATCTTTGCTTGGGTGGGAGGATATTGCAGAATGGTGGGTGTTTTTTTTTTTTTTGGCTGTGAGGGTATTGCAGAATGGTGGGTGTTTTATTTGGCTGTGAGGGTATTGCAGAATGGGGGTAGTATTTCATTGGCAGTGAGGATACTGGAGAATGGTGGGTGTTTCTTGGCAGATAGAAGTGAGTGAAATTGGAGATTGGAGAGTGAAATTGTTTGGCTGGAAGTTCTGTATTTTAATTTGTTTTTGTGTTTTTTTGTTTTTGGTTCAAGCATGGCCATGCTTATTTGCAATTGTATGTGTTTGTGTTTTTTTTGGGTTAATTTATTCCAGTCTGTTTTAGTTTTTGCATGATTTGTTCTCTTTTGGCTGGTTATTTTGGGGCGAAGACAGAGTAGGGAACATAAAATAGGAGGCTGCTGGTTGTTTTGGGGTGGAAGGCAGAGTAGGGAACATAAAATAGGAGGCTGCTGGTTGTTTTGGGGTGGAGGCAGGGTAGGGAATATAAAGTAGAAGGCTGAATGCAGTGGGTGGCTACTGATGGTGAGTAATGACCAAGGTGGACTGCTGCATTTGTTATTTTGGACTTTAAATAACAATGTAAGCAATTAGTTGATATTATATTTGTATTTGCGAAATATTTTATAATGCTAACATTTTTTTTAATATTTTCTGTTGTTTAGTTTTGGAATGCAGGCAGAATTACTACTACAAATGCTCAGGAGGATTCAGGAGGATAAGTGAAGACTATTTGGATGTTCATAATTACAAGTGAGTTTTATTTTTATTTTGTTTGAGTTTCTTTCAGATTTACGAAGTGTAAATACAATTTCATAGACATGTTTAAGATCTCTGTGCAGATTACAATTTCATAGACATGTTTAAGATTTCTGTGCAGATTACAATTTCTAAGGAGTTTATTGTTTTTTATTTCATTTCCCTGAATACAGTTTCATAGACATTTTAAAATCTCTGTGCAGATTATGGTTTTTTATTTCATTGTCCTAAATACAATTTCATAGACATGTTTAAAATCTCTGAGCAGATTACAATTTCTAAGGGGTTTATGGTTTTTTATTTCGTTTCCCTGAATATATTGTAGTTCCATTCAAGAGTTTAGAAAATTTTCATTTCTTGTGGATCCAACAAATCCATACCCTGTTTTTCTGATTACGAAAAACCTGGCTATCCCCAAACCAAGAAACCCATATTCATTCCTCGTGGAATGCACTGATACTCCTTAACTATTAATCCCCTGGCTCTCACTGGCTATCCCCAAACCAAGAAACCCATATTCATTCCTTGCGGAATGCACCGATACTCCTTAACTATTAATCCCCTGGCTCTCACCGGGAAAAATAACTGATAATCCTGGCTGTGATCTCTGCCTAATTGCTTGCTTGTGTCTGCAACAAAACAAAACCAAACCTCGGAAACGCAAAACCCTCCGTTCTTGATTCATATTCCTCACCGATCTCCTGGCTCTGAGGTACAAAGAATTCATTAACCCATTATCCCCTGGCTCTCTCAGCTTCTATGTTTTTAAAAATGAAACCTAATTTATATTAACCAAACCCATCGGCCATCGGCCTCGGATGTGTTCCGGGAGAGAGCCTCTGAACTCCATTCATATCAAGGGTGTGCCGTGAAGGAAAATCGGGTTTGAACATGATTAACGCCTTCCATGCATTCACCTTGCAAATATGATTAACCCTGGACGCCTTCCACGCTTTTTATTTTGTATATTTTGCCGTGGGATCCATACACAGTTTTCTGTAACTTGTGTTTATGTAATCGCATGCATTTCTTTCCACTCGGCATTTTTTTTAATTTCAAGCTTCTCACTTGTTCACATTTATTTCCATTTGTTGAGGCTGGAAATTTCTGTGTGTTTTAATATGTCTAATTCCTTGGCTCTGTGTGCAACAAAACTTCGGAAAATACAAAACCCTCCATTCGAATACCGCATTTTACAGTGAATCCGAAGCCCCTTTGCGAACTCTATTCCATTCACTGATGGGTTGTTGTTGAATCAATAGCAGGGGAAGGTTTAAGGTAATCGATTTGTTATTTCAATGTATCAATATTTCCATTTGTTTTTTAAATATTGATTCAACTAATTTTTAATTTTCGTTTCTTCAATCATGTAATTCTCCAACAGCTGTTTCAACAGCATAAGAATAAATGAGTCAGAGGCCTTGGCTTTTGACAGTATAGACTGTAGTCGGAGCAATCCGTTAGAGGCCTGGTTTTTTATAGCATAGTATAGTCAGAGTAATCAGTTTGGATGAAAACATGTGGTTGTTGACAGCATAGAGTGTAGTGGGAACAATCAGTTAGAGTCTTGGGGTTTGATAGCATAGTGTAGAATAAAAATGAAAATGATTACAGTTAAATTGAAATGAAAATAAAAATGATGCGTTCATAATGTCTTACACTTATATTTATTGTGATTTCATATTTTTTTTTTTTAATTATTACTTGAAAACAAATTTATTAATATAATTTAATGTTTTTTTTTAAAATATGAAATAGGTACGTGGCGAGTCTTTCGAGATGGAAGAAAATGGCTTGAAGATTTTGGTTGACAAGAAGTATTATTAGGAATGTATAAGCATCAGAGCTTTTCCCAATCTTCTACAACAAGCATGAATGTAGTAACAGTTTTGTAATTGTAATCATAGGCATACCAAAAATTAGATATTAATATAATTTGATTTTTTTGGGAAGGGGCTCATCCCTTCTCACAACCTTCAAGGATAGCCATGGCCAAAGCTATCTTGGAGGAGTGTTGTCTCTTTTGATTATGGTTTTATTATTGTTTACCTTCAAAGATAGTCCTTTAAAGGTACTTTTTGGAGTGCCTTTTTTAATTATGTTATTTCATATTTTTTTATTTTAAAATATTGTTCAATAATAATAATAATAATAATTTGTCATCTATATTCTAGTGTAATAATAATAATAATTTCTCATCCACATTCTACAAATTTTACAACTACTTTCCAAAACTTACTATTAAATTTTACAAACACGTTTCAAAACATATTATTTTCACAAAAGAAACACACATCAAACTTTATTATTTCATACCCATCAACATCTAATATTTATACAAACACATTTCAAAATATATCATTTCATAAACATGGACATAATCTTCAAAATTTATTATTTCACAAACATCAACATTTAATATTTATATCTATAATTTTAAATTTGTATATCTATGTTGTGTTGTTAGTGTGTTGTGTTGTGTTGTAATGTGTTGTTTTGTGTTGTGATGTGTAGTGTTTGTGTGTATATTGGTTACACACAATCATAATCATTGAATTTTGAATTTCAATAAAAATGATATGCTAAAATTTCATTAAAATAATTTGAATTAATATATTTATATTAAGTTTGTGTTATATGGGATTTTTCATTTGAATGTATACAATAAATATAAAATTTATATTGTGTTGAATTTGTTTATTATAATTTGTATCAATCAACTCTATAATAAATGCTTTTTTTTATCCCATTTTTTAATTATTTTTGTTCTTTATTTCATATTTCAAAATTTATATTTATAATTAAGATAAATTTTCAAAATTTATTATCTCATAATTATACACATGAACTTTGAATTTATATTTTTATATTCTTATGTTCTTTTCCACACTACATTTAAAAAGATATATATGCTTAATAAATGTCTTTCTTGAATTGCATTTGAAGATTTATTGGACATCTATAATTTGAATATATAGGAAATTCTTCTAATTGTATTCTTTATCTACTTTACATTTTAAATTGTTTTCTTACCTTTACATCATGAAATTTTTATGTTTAGCACCATAAATTGTAGAATTGCATTTCAAAAATTACTATTTCACAAATTTATTTCAAAGTTCATTGGTTCACAAATATGAATGTCTATAATTTGAGTTATATGTGCAACTTTGAGTTTATACATTTTAAAATGACTAGTTTTAGAATTGCATTTCAAAACCTATTATTTAATTGTAAATTTCTTGGGCATCTATAATTTGAATACATAGTCAATTCTTCTAATCATATTCTTTATCTACTTTACATTTTAAAAAAAATTCTCACTTTCATATTATGAGATTTTTATGTTTGCCAAGATAAATTTTGGAATTGCATTTAAAAAATTACTATTTCACAAATATATTCAAAATTCACTTCTTCACAAATATGAATGTCTATCATTTGAATTATATGTTCAACTTTGAGATTATACATTTTAAAATAAGAAATTTTAGAATTGCATTTCAAAACCTACATCTATAATTGAATGTATAATCAATTTTTTTAATTAAATTTATTATCTACAAATTTTATTCTCTACTTGACATCTTAAATTTTAATATTTAATGCAAATAATTTTTAGAATTACGTTTCAAAATTTATAGTTTCACAAATACATTTCAAAATTTTATGTTTCAGCAGTATGGACAACTATAATTTGATTTGTATGTACAACTCTCGGTTTATATTTATATTATTGTGTGCTTATTAGGCCTTAAGTTTTAATAATAAAAAAATGAATTTTAAAATTGCATTTCAAAATTTATGTAAATCTCTCTTTATATTTATATTATTGTGTGCTTATTAGGCCGTACCGTGTAAAAAAATTCTTCAAAAAAAAAATCATTTCAAAATTTACTACTTTTGATATCTCTACTTGAATGCACCATCAAGTTTTTTAATTAAATTCATTATCCACATTACATTTTGAGATTTTAATATTCAGTAAAAACAAATTCTGAAATTGCATTTTATTAATTTTCAAATATGGACATCAGTTACATGGACAACTTCGAATTTATAGATTGATGTTTTGTTATTATTTTCCACTTAATATTTTAAAATTTCCTCCTTTAATAAAAAAAAATTAGAATTGCATTTCAAAATTTACTGATTCATAATGAACATCTATAATTTGATCCATACTTTTATTATTATTATTAAATTCATTTTACATGCTACTTTGTACATTAAAAAATAACAAAATCTAGTGACTATTTTATGTAAAACTCTCTTTATATTTATATTATTGTGTGCTTATTAGACTCTACGTTTTAAAAAAATTCTTCAAAAAAAAAAAAAATTTCAAAATTTTACTACTTTTGATATCTCTACATGAATGCACAAGGGCGGAAACGTGAACCTGGGTTACACTTTTGTGAGAATTTCGGGTTGAAATTTTTTTTCGGAAATAGTTCGGCCGAACATTTTATCGAGTTTGGCCGAACTATCAAATAGTTCGGCCGAACTTGTTTTTAAAGTTCGGCCGAACTCGTGATTCCTTTTAGCCTGACGGCTTACTGATGGTGCGGGCAAACAAAATTTTTGCCAGAGATTGGAAAACCGACAACTAAAGTTCGGCTGAACTTATATAAAAGTTCGGCTAAACATGGAGTTCAGCCGAACTTTTACATTTAAAATAGTTCGGCCGAACTATTTTCTATAAATAAATCGCCCGCGAAGTTATGTGCTTTATTGTTCCCGTGTTTTCTCTGTCGCTGTTTCTCCCGCGTTTTCTCTGTCGCTGTTGCTGTCGCTGTTTCTCGTCGCCGCAGCTCCTTGTCGCCACGCTGGTGTTTTCCACGGTCGTCCTCGTCTTCGCACTGGTGTTTGCCACAGTCGCACTCTTCGGTCATTGGGTATTACGAATCTGATATATCCTTATGTATGTTTAGTTTTTTATGTAAATTGTCAGTCTCCTCATAATACTTATGAAATTTGGCCTAAATTTTCTAATATATTCCAATTTCTCTTTCTTTTAAATTGTTCCCATAGAAAATGGGAAAAATTATCAAACAAATATTAATTTTAATCTAAGAAATTAAGTTAAATGCTCCATTTCAATAGAAACAAAGCCATTACAAAGTCATTACATGTGCACAGTAGAACGTTTTTAATACTAGACCATTCGGCCTTCCTCAAAGAGGAGCTAGGACTAACCTAAAGTTTAACTACTATTTCTAAATTTTCAAAAATCTTTGCCAAAATTATTCATAATCTTATCAAAATGTCTAGATTATTCTGTAAATTTTTTTAAGACTACGACTTACTTCGGCACCAACTCAAATGAAAACTTGACATCGCCTCCTTCCCATCGCACAACTTTATATTTTGACATAAGCCTGCTTGGCTCCACGACATCAAGCCTGATATGCTCCATTCCCAAGACACACAGTGATTATATTTTCTCTTTCTAAATTTTCAAAAATATTTGCCAAAATTATTCATAATCTTATCAAAATGTCTAGATTATTCTGTAAATTTTTTTAAGACTACGACTTACTTCGGCACCAACTCAAATGAAAACTTGACATCGCCTCCTTCCCATCGCACAACTTTATATTTTGACATAAGCCTGCTTGGCTCCACGACATCAAGCCTGATATGCTCCATTCCCAAGACACACAGTGATTATATTTTCACATATTTTGACATAAGCCTGCTTGGCTCCACGACATCAAGCCTTATCTGCTCCATTCCCAAGACACACAGTGATTCGATTTTCACTGCAAAAGTTTTGTGGAGTTTGGAATTTTCTAAGGCTAATCTAGTGTAGTGCTTGTGTGGCAATGGCCTGGTCTCAACTTGCAATGCACAGTAGAGATCCAACTTCAATAGACACTAAACTTTATAAAAAAAATATCTCATGGTTGTGGTACACAGTCTGCAAGACCCTTTCACCTTTGCCATGTAGCGTGTTAATATGGTAGTCAATTCCAAACCAACTACTAGAAAATACATAAATGGAGTTCGGGTAAGAGCCAGCTGGATAAAATCCTGCAGTTAAGAAAAGGAGCACAATAAAGATTTATTACTCACCTTCCTATACATCATGAACATTATATTCTTCCTATAAATTGAGAACACCCCCTGCATTGCACTGCATATAGAGGAGGAGACCTACATATGCAGCAAGCTTATTAAAAGCTCTTCAAATCTGCGGCCTATATTCTAACCTAAGTCTGCAACTCTCGGCCCTCTAGGGCACAGACCTAGAACACACACAGTGCAGCCTAATTGATGACTATTATCTACTGATTAGGAATTGAAAAATAACCACATTGATTGTCCTAGTCTCTTTCTGAGGTCTGTTACATATGCTACCTTTAATCTCTGTTATATAGCATATAGGTCTCAAGTTTAGGTCCTCAGAACTCTTGAAGTGGAAAGGTTTCTTCTCATTATAGGTTTCATTACATCTATAGTCATGATACAGTAATTGGAGTTTATGCTAGAAGACTATTTGTGCTGTGTAATACATTATCTGTTCTGTTCCTGTGTTGTGTAATACATTATTTGTTCTTACTGAAAAAAAAGGTTTCCATTCACTTGATGTCAAATGCGGGTAATTTTTTCCTCCCTGCAACTTTAAAAGCTAATTATATAAAAAAATAAAACTTAATTAAAAATTTAAATGAATTAAAAATTAATTGAAATTATAATTAAACTTTATTAAAATTAAAAAATATTAAATAAAATAAAAAATTCACAAGTGGCTTTCAGATCCATACTCATGGATCATTTATAAAATTAGAAGTGGTTTGGGATCCATATGATCGATCTAGTAAATAAACGAGGATGAGGACTTCACGTAAGGATGAGGTGGAGGCTTTTACACGGAAAACAACATACGTTTGGTAAAAAAAAATAACCCATCACATATTATGAGATATGGAACATTAATTGATATTGGAATTTTTAAAATGTGAAATTTTGACACGAATTAAAATTACTAATGTTCGATATGTAACATCGGGATTTATATATCGAAGATATTTTTTTATATTAGAAATTTTTTATCGGAGGTATATATCAGAAAAAATTTAATCACAACTTTTATCGAAGGTTTTTATTTATCTGGATTTTTATATGAGAGATATTTATATCAGGATTTTTATAAAAGAGTAGGGGAGGATGTGAGACAAAGTGCGGCTCACTTGGAGTGGGACTCTTCCATTATAAATTATAGCCACTTGGTGATTAAAAATACAACAAAGTGAACTATAGCCACTTTCAAATTTTGAGATTTTGGGTCTCGTAATTTCTTTTAAAATTGGGAATTAGAATAAATTAAAGAGATCCAAAAAACACGTAACTTTAATTGTTCTAAAATCTGGCTGGGTGATTTTGTAGGACCATTAGTTAAAAATGAAATAATTAGGAAAAATTAACTAGGAAATAATATTTACAATCAATTACTAATATATTTACAAAAAATAAAATAATATACCTTTTGTACATTTTTTAACCGAGACTGTAAAATTATGAAACTTTGGATGAGCACCATTTGCAACCATGTAACCAAATGAGATGAAACAAGTACCAATGGAAAGCGAGTGAAAATTCAAACTCAATGGAGAAATCATAATAGAAATCCGATGAAAACAAAAAAATGGCAGAACTGTAGGACACTTAACCAAAAGAAAATATTAAAAAGGTGATTTAGCAAAAAAATTATGGAAATGATCTCCATTATTTGAAATAAAATAAGACAAAAATGGGGGTGTTGAGTTTTCACTACAACACATCCCTAGGGGGGTAGTCCTATCAGAAAATATATGTCCTCGATCGTCAGCTTGATCCTATGGTCATTTATCATAAAGGCCTCTTGATGTGAGTTCGAGTACCTCACTATCCTCGACAGTAAGGGCTCACCAGCCCTCATCAATGGGCTCTCCAAAAGCTTAAGAACCCCATAATTAGACAAAATACCTCTGACTTTCGGATCCCTTGAATCTAAATATGAAGAGTCTTTATATCTCTTTCTCGCCACACAACCTTTAACTCTGCCATACCTTCAAAATACCATTATTCTTTATCAGTTCAAAGTTGAAGGCATACCTTTCTAGTCCTTAGCTTAGCTCCCCATGGGCCACTACTCTTGCTTGTCGTCCTTGCTCAAAACAAAAATTTTCCCTCAAAATTGTGTTGGATGCACTTAATGGCCATAATTATATGTTCCATAATGTAAAAGAACCCCTTGAAAGTGCATTGTGACCACGAGGATTAGCAGGGGTCCAACACAAAAAGCTAAGGCCCTAATCTGAAATTATAAACCACTGAAATTGAAGAGTAAGGTTAGGACACCTACTTATGACTTGCAAATCCTGATTTTGATTGTCGTTTGTTTGCTACGATCTCCAAAAAATTTCGGTCCTTCTCCTCCTCTCCAAATTATCCAAAACACACTATGAAAATGAATTGGACTTGGAGGCAAGAATCCCTTTTATAAGAAAACCCCTAGTTTTTCTGTCCCCAATTGCGACCAATCCATATCTCGGTTTGATGAAGCATAAACACCATTGAAAACATCTCAATGATTTTTATAATGGTTATTCCTTTGTTTTTGGTAATTTTTTTCTTCACCCGGAAGTCATTTTGTCCACGAAGTTTTACTTTGCTACCAATTCAAACCAATTCTCTTCATATGAACTGCATGTACTTTGGTACCACTTTTCCTTGGCACTTGTTGACTCATGTGTCTATTTTATCATGAATAACCATTACTTATTCATTATTTTTATGGTCCCCTTGGGACTATTGTATGTGACAATATCATCGAGTCACTCTTGTTCAGAGCATTTGACATGAGTCACCCTTGCATTCATATAGTCTGTTCTAAGACCTTTATATCCTGTTACGATATTCCATCCATATTTGCATTACATTCATCCTTTTTTTGTCCTTTTTGCCTCCAACTATATTGTTCCATATTTTAAAATACATCGTCTGAGTAATTGACCATCCCCTCTCGAATTGATTTAGTTGCTTCTAGGTAAACCATGCATAGTATGCTATGACAAGGGAAGTGGTCAGTCTACCTATCATCCTGTATCCCTCCATTACCATCGCTGGTGTCAGTCCATCTGTCACTCTACTATGATCCATCGTGCCTTAGTTGAGGATTCCTCAACTCTAGTGGGCCCTCTTGTGTTGACTTCAACACATTTTTTCTAAGATTGTGGTCTAGAGGGAGATGTACCTTGGTTCCACCCTTCATTATTGTTCGGTGTCTAAGAGAAAAAAAAGGTATCATCGTTTCCATTTTACATGGTTGTTTCTCACGTGATCGAATCTAGGTCATTATCACATGATTGAGAATCGTACACTTGATTGTCTAGTTATCTAGCATATTGTCCTAGTGATTCCCATGGTGTTTGTGATATGTTCAAGACCTCATGAGGCAGTGGCTCTTTAGGTAGACCCCACATTCCCAAATGACCTCATATTATGATTCAGTCTCAGATGTAGTTCTGCAAATTTGATGGGTTCGGTTCCAACCATGTATAGTTCCCACAACATGCATGTCTCGTTTAGATGATCCATCCAAGTCTTCATAGCCCTTTTATATTCAGTGGGGATTCTTTGGTTGCATTTCCCCCTCCCCATGTTAGCTTGAGGTGAATTATGTATTATGTACTCAGATGTTCATATCATAAGTATTGGCCTATGTTTTTCCAGGAAAATTATGTATATGAGATTCATTGTATTATATCATGTCCCATTGATGCAAGCATATCATGTATTATGTACTTTGTATATCATTCCCACATTATTGGGCTCACCATTATTATTTTTACTTATTTATATCGATGGGTATCGGTATGCCTCCCCCACCTCATTTGAGATCATGTACTCCAAAATAAAATGAGACTTATATCAGTTTAGTAGGTCTCACCCCCTCCATTTATTTCCTTCCTTGCATCACTTCAGTTGTATCTCTCTATCTCTATCACTCCCCTTTGGTGTCTTGTGGAAGTGTAACTTACAATGTATTTCGGTCATACAATTTTCTCCTAACACCAATACATTGGGGGGAATCTGTTATCACCAAAAAATGATCACCAACCCATTTCTAACTAGGTGGATTGAAATATAGCATGTAAGTTTAATTCTACCATAGTAAAATCAGTTTCAATATAGGAAGTAATTTGATAAACCACTTTAATTAAGTTATTTATGATTAAAATTTAAAAATTGCATGAGAATAATTAAATAAATTATTATTTATTTAATTTTCTCTAAGAATAATTACTAAATCATTATGTGATAATTATTCCATGTCACATTTGACTAAATCACCTAGTAATAATAAAATAAAGAATTATTTATTTATTATTCTTTAAATCCATTCTTGGAATAATTGTTAAACCATTATTTAATAGTTATTTCATTTTCACACATTTCTTATTATTCATGAAATAATTACTAAATCATTTTATTTGTTAATTATTTCTAAATAACCATATTTGACCATTTTGAATATCTTTTCCTTCTCCAAAAATATAATAAAGTATTCCTAAGGGTTAGATCTTGATTTTAGTCAATAATATTTTATTATTCTCACTTTTTTAGATCAACCAATACTTTGTTATAAATAAGAGGGTTTTTCATTATTTCTTTACCATGATCATTATCATCATCATCATCATTGTTTCCATAATTTTGAGATCCAAATATGTTTCTACACATTGTTTGGATTTAGAATATTGAGAGAGGAAGATCTAATATTGAATCATCAAGGACATCAAAGGACCCGTCCCACAGAGGGGGATTTACAACCCTTTTGTAGATCTCCTTCACCAGGTGATCTTAATAAAAAGTTTATTTTTTCAAATGATTTTCCATAATTGGGCTATTACATTGAATTTACTTTGTTGTTTATTATTTTAGATCACATACATCTATTTTTCCGCGGGATTTTCTCACATTTTTATTTTGTATCCGAAGTATAAGAAAAAAAAAATTGATGTTACGATCACTAGTCAGTTGTCACTTAAGTGAGATATTTTTGGTACACCTTCCAAGAAATTTCATACTAACAGACTGTGCTAGTATTGTTCAAGCTTGCGTGAAGGAATATGCTCATGAATTCATTATGGACCAAGCACGTGTGAGAAAGTGACTTTGACGCTCACAATCCAATAAAGGAGCTCAAAGACTGAACAAAGCATTAACTGACCAAGAAGTTAATGTGAAGCAACCAATCAAAAGGTCCAAATTAGGCTCCAAAATTCAAGTATATGCAAACGTTTTCAGGGTTTTTGTCACAACAACTATAAGTTAGAATTCAACAAAGTGAAAAGAAGAATTTCCATATAGCTGCATCAGGGTTTACTTCTGGAAATGTGTGGGGGGGCCAACAGTTGTTCTTAGTCATTCGGGGGGCAACACCACTTCTAGCATGTCACATACCTGATATAGTTCATTTTTTAGAGGGACGCCACCTACCAATACTTTTCTTGGAGAGGCTAGTTTACCTAGGGGTGACCCTGTTGCTAGTGTCATCACTAACATAGGTTATTCTCCTTATGTCAGTGCTACTGCACAAGGTAGTAGGTATTTTCTATCCCGTAGAATCCTCTGAGAACTTGTGCCCTTGGGGGTCCTCTTACCTCTAGGGGTACATGGGGGCATAATCCCTTCACTAGTCATCTTGGCCCATAACATTCATATGTGAAGGCGTGATCCAGATTTATGCAGGAACGCAACAGAATAAACACATAACCATAAATACAGAGATGCAGCAGAAATAACACTTCATTTCATTAATATCAAAGAACTAAAATTTGCTTACAGACAAAATGGAAATAAACTAGCTAGGGCACTGGTAGCTATCTCCGAGAAGAGGTGTAAGTGTACCATGTGCCTGTACCATGAGTTAAATGAGGCTTGAGGGCCTATTTATTATTGAGAAACAATGGAGAACCCTAAACATCCCAAAAACCTAACCCTAGGAGATGAAGCGCCAAAACTATGGGCCTCGTTTGGGTAAATTGGTGTTTCAACTTCCCAAGGACGTAACTTTGGCATACTATCTTCGTTTCACGCACATGATACATCATTAGAAAGTTCTATCTGAGGACTACAACTTTTGAGACGAATTTGATGATCAAATTCGTTGGTAAAACGATACCCAAAAAACGTCGTTTAGGGCCTCAAAACGGCTCCGGAAGTTCAGGATCCGAAAAACTGCTAAAAATAGTAATTTATGCCGAAACTGAAAAAATGAAAGAGACAATGGTGGGGGCCCAAGTGGAATAGGCAGGTGGCCACCAATATCCACCTGGATCATTCCTCTCCCCTTAGGAAGCAATGGTCCCCATTGCGTTAAGTTCCTCCATGAGATGAGGCACTTTGCCGAACTTGGTCCCCGGTGAACCACTTTCCTTGGTGCGTGAGTTGGACTGACAACCCGATAGGCAGCTGGATCCTCATTATGCGTTCAATTTGCATGTCCATGATAAAACTGCAGGCCTATTCTATGTAGTCCGGGTTTAGCTCTCGTTGGTGTGGAGTTGTTCCGCAATGTCCAAGGTGTCCAAGAGAGGTGGTAAGGACGGCGGCGATCCACATTGAAGATCGGGTGCAGAGCACACTGCTGAATGGTGGATTACTAAGCTCAAAGCACTGCTCCCTTGCCAGCCTTGGTGATTAGCACGCCCGTACTTCCGAGCGGCGAAGCTGCGGAGGTCCAAGTGAGGCGCTCCCTTCTACAAATGCAGCCAGTAACAGTCGCCCATTAGAAGTTGTGTGGCACCCAATGTTGATCATGTTGTTGCTTGTACTTATCATTGACTCTATCCAATATGTCATGAACCTATGTCCAAATGTGCTGAATGCGGTCAATGAAGATGTTCATTTTTTCAGCTTCAGACTAGACGTGAGCCAAACCGGCCTGAGTAGCCACAAATGGAATAGCTACGTCAATGGGACATAGCGGCTGGAATCCCAAGCCCACCCGAAAGGGGTTGTGGTTGGTTGAGTTGTGGAGAGCCTGATTATAATTTTTTTGTACATAGGGGAGGCTCTCATCCTATATGCGTGGATGCTTTGAATTGTACATGTGTATAATGTGTACAATCATTCTCGTGGACGACCTCTGTCCGGCCATCCGTTTGGGGATGAAAGTTGTGGACTTGGTGAGCTTTTTGTCCAACATTGACCGCAGGCCGGACCAAAATGTGGCCGAGGAACTGCTATCTTCGAGTCCGGATATGATAGACTGTGGGATCCAAAAGTGCACCCACACTCGTTCAAAGAAGAGTTTAGCAGTGGCTTCTGCTGTGATATTATTCTTGCAGGTTGCCATAATGCCCATCTTCAAGAATCTGTCAACGACCATGAAAACACAATCATTTCCACACTTAGTAGAAGGAAGTCCTGACATGTAATCCATGGAGATGAATTCCCAAGGTCGACTAGGGGTAGGTAGAAGAGTATAGAGGCCTTGCTTTTTGATGGTCGGTTTGACAATGGTGCAAGAAGTGCAGGATTTGATGTACTTCCCGACATCCTGTCGAAGGTTTGGCCTATAGAAATACTTCTGAAGTACTGCCATTGTTTTCTCGACCCTGAAATGCCCAGCGAATTGACTGTCGTGTGCTTCCCATATCATCTTGGCATGCTCGCTTGAAGGAACACAAAGGTGTCCTAGGTGACATAACATTGCATCTTGGAGGTGAAAATATGGAACTTGCGTACCCCCCAAGAGTGCTTTGTAGTGTGGCCAAATTCTGGGTCACTCTCGTAGAGAAGCGGCCAATCATAAGTCTCGTGCCCACAAGAGTTGAGAATGGTGGTGAACACCAAAATCGGTGGTCGGCTGAGGCAGTATGTAACATTATTGGTGCTATCCTTATTGTACTTGATGTTCAAATGAAACCGTTGCAGATATGTGGACCACTTCTGATGGCGATCATTCCGCAACTTCCCTTGTGTCCGTATGAACCGCGTGCTTCTGCGGGCTGTGGATGATTGCTTCTTCCCCTGCATGTAATGCTTCCATCGTCGACAAAGCTTGCACCATGGACAATACATCTTTTCGTCATAGGTGGGATAATTGCGAACTGTCTCAGACAATGTCTCACTGTGATATGCCACTGGATGTCCTTGTTGAGTAAGAACTGACTCAATAGCATAGTCAGAGGCATCTGTCTCGATCTCAAATGGCTGCTGCGAGTCTGGTAAGGTGAGCACTGGGACAGAACAGAGGCGATTTTTCAATTCTTTGAACGCCTTCTGTTGAGGTTCTGACCAAAATAATTTTTCTCTCGCTCCTCCTTTGGTGACTTGACTCAAGGGCCAAGTGATATGAGAGAATCCCAACACGAATCTATGATAGAAATTAGCAAGACCCAGAAAGTTGCGAAGCTCTGTTATAGTGGTCAGGGCTGGCCAATCCCAAATGACTTGGATCTTGGTTGGATCCACATGCACACCCCTTTCATCAATAATGTACCCTAGATATTGAACTTGGGTCATGCCGAACGTGCACTTCTCCAAATTGGCACACAACTTGTGTTGCCGCAGTGTTTGGAGGACTTTTCGGATGTGATGAAGGTGCTCTTCCCAAGTCTTGCTGAAGATCATAATGTCATCCAAGTACACCACTACGAATGAGTTGGTGAATGGCTGCAAGATGTCGGCCCATCAATCCCTGAAGGTTGCGGGAGCATTTGTCAACCCGAAAGGCATGACCACCATTCAAAAAGGCCTTCCTTAGCTTTGAAGGGAGTCTTCCACACATCGAGGGTTCAATTGGTACCGCATACCCGTACTTCAAGTCGATCTTATCGAAATATTTTTCACCTTGGAGTTGGTCCAAGGTCATCAATCCATGGGATTGGTACCTATTCCCGGATGTGCTGATCTTGTTCGCCACTCGATAGCCGCGCAGTCTCCACGTCCCATCCTTCTTCTATACCAATATGACGGCCTCCCAACCTATTATGAACTCGTCCGATGTGACAAGTCGCAACAACTCCCCGTCCGCCTTGATTTCATCATTTTCCAGAATAGAGCATCGATAGATCGGTCCATTGGGTAGCGGCGCACCCGGGGTCAAATCAATCGGGTGCTTGACCTGGCAGTGCAGAGGAACCCCTGTGGGTGAGGTGAAGATGTCCCCGTACTCCTCCACGACCTTATCCATTTGTTGTTGTCGTGCAGAGGGGCCCTGTCTGAAGGTCGTGGCCATAGTCTTCTTCTTGCCCTGGGGGCGGATCATCGGAAAACAAATTTTCTGGTTTGGGAAATGAGTTTACCGCATTGTTTTGGCAAAGTAACCAAAGAGATTTGAAGAAGAGGTACCTAGTATCCCAGATCACTTATTTCCCTAAGTAACAATAACAGCGCGAGGGCGAGACTTATACACAGCTTGACGCTTCCACAAGTATAGTTGTCCTAATAATACATCAGAAACATCAATAGGAGAAACGTCACATATTACCTCATCCTTGAAGGGCTTGATGCTATAGGGAAGGCGGCATTGCTAGCTGACGCGGAGATCTCGTCCTTAGTGAAGCCACCCGATGGTGTATGGATGTGGGTGAGCTGTGGTTGGCAAGCCCAACCACTTCACGGCGTCTGTCGAAATGAGGTTCTTTTGGCTCCCATTGTTGACAATGAACTGTACCGAGGAGCCCTTTACCCACATCTAGGAGTGGAAGAGACGTTCCTCCTCCTCCGGATCTTCCGGTTCCTCCTTCTAGATCTTCGTAGTGGCAACAGTGGCATTGGGCTCCACATCAATAATCTGTTTCCCTCTTTTCATTCCACTTTTCATGTTCTGATTCGGAGTCGGAGCATGATCTGACACAGAAGCCCCTCATCTCGGCCACTAGCGATCGCTTGGCTCCGACACTCACTTGTGTTGTGAGAGCTCTTATGGAACTCACACCACTCTTCCCGTGTTCTTCTTTGGCTTACAAGCCTCGTTATTTTATTGTGGCTTTGACGGTTGTCTTTAGCCGCCATGCTCGTCTCCGTCCTTTGTTTTATGTTTTTGGGGCACCTTTTCCTTGCTTTTGATTCGCAGATCCAAAGTATCGCTTCTTCTGTTTGAATTTCTTCTCAATCTTGGCAGCATACCGGTATGCCATACCAAGCGAGGATATGTCGAGGAACTCAATTTCATCTTGAATGTATCTATGTAGACAACTATGGTACTTTAGCAACAAATGTTTCTCCGAATCTTTGATACCCAACTTTGTACGCAGGGTATGGAACAGATTCGTCAGCTCATGCACATATTGATCCCTTTGTTGCAGTAGCGTGGTCCATTGTATGTACTTGTCCTCATAGCTCCCCATGGGATAGTATTGTTCCTAGATGGCGTCTCAGAAAAAATTCCATGTGGGTACGATGGCATCGCAGAGGTATCTATCCGGTTCTTGTTCTCATGCGCAGGTTTCCCACTAGTCTTTGACATGGGGGGCAGCTTTGAGGAGTGCAAAACTAATCTTTTCTCGGTTAGAGAAATCATGGTCCGAGAAATACCCTCCCAACACATTTAACCATCGATCTACGACATCTCATGGCCATTTGACCCTCAAAATATGGGAATGTCAAAATTCTACTTGTACCTTAAAAAGGAATCGCAACCCGCAGTGGCTACCGGATGCGTACGTACCGCCGGGTAAGCAGCTAACAAGGATCCGAGAAAAGTTATCCATCATCGCGGTTTCTTTTTTTTTTTTCGAGGGCCCCTTTCGAGCAATATTTTGATAGGATTCTCTCGCTTCCTCATCTTTCTTTTCTATCCCCCATGGGCATCCGTCGAGCCTATGGTAGGCCGATCTTGCAAAGGTTCCACCAGATCAAGCCCTAGCCCTTATACCCCGACCTCGTTGGGGACATGCAAAGAAGGATCAAGAAAAAGGCATCGCTCGATACCACCGATCCAGACGGCGTGTGAACACAATTAATAAAATATAACCATAAATACAAAGATGCAGCGGAAATAACACTTCATTTCATTAATATCAAAGAAATGAAATTTGCTTACAGACAGAATGGAAATAAAACTAGCTAGGGCACTGGTAGCTATCTCTGAGAAGAGATGTGGTGGCTACAGGCCTTTGAACTGCGTTACAATGAGGCTCGAAGGCCTATTTATTATTGAGAAACAATGGAGAACCCTAAACATCCCAAAAACCTAACCCTAGGAGATGAAGCGCCAAAACTATGGGCCCCGTTTGGGTAAATTGGTGTTTCAACTTCCCAGGGACATAACTTTGGCATACTATCTCCGTTTAATGCACATGATACATCATTAGAAAGCTCTATACGAGGAATACAACTTTCGGGGCGAATTTAGGGCCTCAAAACGGCTCCTGAAGTTCAGGACCCGAAAAACTACTAAAAATAGCAAGTTATGCCGAAGCTGAAAAACTGAAAGAGACAATGGTGGGGGCCCAAGTGGAATAGGCAGGTGGCCACCAATATCCACCTGGATCAAGGCGCACCCATACCTTAACCATCAAACCATGCATCATAATCCTTATATGGGGGGGCCACATGGTTCGTCAAGGGATTCTCCTGACTATGATTAATTTAGTGAAATTCATAATCCATTTCTATCTTCTATTGATTTATCATATTTGTATAAGTTGACTAACAACCCCATTCAACATGACCCCTGATGGCCACCTATGCCCACCAAATTTCCTTATGATATGCCCAAATTTGAAAGAAATCATGGAGAGAATTAATCCACTCATATCACCTCATATCACCTATGGTGTTCTTCTAGATCTTTAGTGGATGATTCTATTTAGGTATGCTTGTTACAATGGACTTTGACAGGGGATATTTCCAAATGGTAAATTATATTGAATGCAGAAGCCTATGGCGACTTTTCATCCTTATCTCAAAACAAATTGATGCATTTTCAGTTCATATAAGGTACGATATTGATTCTGATCTCTTGTCTAAATTTAAATAATATGATTCATGTTGATTTCTGATAATATACATGAGTGGAGTCGTCACAAGAGGTTAGTAAGTACCAATATTCCTGATGAGATATTTCGTAAATGGTTCATGCGATCCTTACAACCTCAAATCGCCAAACATCTATCTATTTTTAGAGCTATCACAAGGAAGATGCTATCTTAGCTTCCAATAACTGGATTTGATCTATTCACGGTTGGGTGCACTCTATGAAGCACTGCCTAATGATCCTAGGTATTTCATTGACCCACCTAAAACTACTCCTAGTGCACATGTTGATGGTGTGATTAGGTCTATTTCCAATTCCATAAGCCAACATGTTTCTCATATTGGGAACTTGATTATTACATCACAAGCCCTAGTAAGTGTGTCTAGATCTTTGTTACACTGTAATTTGTCACCATGCTCATTCTCCCTAGTTTCCTTTGTCAACATGTTTCCTAGTGTCATGCTCGTGTTGATGTGATATTCATAATTTTGGCTTAGCGCTACCAGCGCCCTTATTTCTTGGAAAATTGTAGATATCCCTTTCTAGTAGTGTTTCCTCAAATGGAGGAGAATATTTGACCTCTAGAAGTTCCAAGGCAGTGAGTTGGTTGTTAAATGGTGGTGATAGAGTCAAGCTCTTTGATTTTAGAGCTTTTATCTCATCCATGGGGGTTTATCCCTTAGAAAGTGGGCCTTCCTACTCCTTTCATGGGCTCCCACCCTCTTCTACCTTCCTATAAATTCATGCCCCTCCTTCCAATAATGTTAGTCTAAACTCGCATTCCCTTTGCATCCTTGCATTGTGATAATGCCTAAGTGTTCAGGAGACGAAATTATTTAGAGCTTTGGTGAAGGAATTAAATTTTCACTGAAGGAGGCCTCCAAAATCAAGGCTTGGGTTGTAAGCTCGTACTTTTATAATTATCAATTAAAAAACTGATGTTTTCTTCTATATTTTTCTAATTTTTTATGCAAATATTATGGTACTCCTTGATCTACTAAATAACTAATGTTTATTATTATTATGTATTGGATTACGTTTGTTATTGCCTCTTGATAATATGTTGGTATTCGTGTGCCATTAGTAGCAGGGAGTGGGCATTAAACGATCGTGGATCAAGGTCATCAATGACGGATTCAAACACAACGTTGGGGAAAAGGTACTTCTATCTCTTTCCTTGTCACATGGTGAATGTTACTTAAGAGATATTTTCATTAGCAAGTATCTCGTGTTGCTAGACCCACTATAGGGCTAGATAGATCGCCTCTATCCGCAGAGCGGTTTTAACTTGACAACAGAATTGGCGAATCCACTAGGGAGCTTAGCTTCTTAGCCTTCCTTCCCTTGACTAATATTGGATCAATTTGATTGATTATTGAAATATAAGCTTGCTTAGGCCTCTATTATTTTGTGTAGGGTTTGATAGTCACTTCACTTTGTCAGGTCTGGTGTTTGCGTGAAACTATTTTTGTTTTTTCCTTTTTTTTAGCGAACAACATGCTTTTTGTTTCAACAGTAGCACTGGCAGTGCTGTTCTATATAGTACAGTTGCACTGATTTATCTTTCATCACTCTTTTCCTTACCACAGAACTGTTGGTCTTAGACCTACAACAAGTTAGGGTTTCTCGTTTATTTTCCAGTGTATCCTAGCCCTTCAAGGATGTCTGTAGAATCTCAGAAACCTCCTTGTTGTGTGTTTGGATTACTTGTTCTCTCTGAGTGAGTATTTTCATCTCTTTGATTTGTTTGTAAGTTGGGAGATTTTTCACCATTTCAAACACCTTTTCTCGCATTGTTCCTGACTCGATTCAAAGTGATTTTTCATATGCATTGGTCATCACTACATCTATGATCTTACCTTCGATTTAATGTCAAACATAGGATCACAAATTTTTTTATTCACAAGTCTAGGAGCATGTATCCTTTTTCCAAATTCAAAAGAAATTGAAAGTGATTTTCATTTTAGTTTTGATTTGGCTTGTCTTCATCGTTTTGAAAAAGAGGAGTGAAAAACATTTCATTCATGTGTTTTTAAAGTAATTTTTATTTCTGTTCGATTGAAATAAAAGTGAAAGGATTGTTATTTCATTTTTCATTCATTCGTTTATTTTACTTTTGTTTGCATTTAAAAGTAAAAAAACAAAAAAATATTTTGTGAATCTTAGTGGAAAAGATAAGTATTTTCAAATTTTTAATAAGTTTCATTTTTTTTTGGAAAAGTGAATTCGATTGAAAATAATTTCATTTCGTATCTTTGAGCTAGTTTGGGGGACATTATTGTTGTTTCATTGATTGCACTTTTTCTTCTATCACTTCCCTAAATAGTTTAGGATTCATTGAAATGGAAATTTTTCCTTTTTACATTTAGCCTGAACAATAAGATTCATGTGACATCTATTTTGAGCCAAAACTAAAACTTAACTCAAGATCAACATTAAAATTCACTCAATTTACCTTAAGGAGCATTTTGGGACTAACGAGAACATTTAGTGGTCTAAGCTAGAGATGTGTTCCGATGTCGTAAAACGTAGGAGTGGTTGTTAACGGTCTACGTTATAGCTCAGGGGTGATATCTCGCCCCACGTATGGAAGTATATTGATGTATGATATGTATATTTTGGGTTCTCTCATCGAATGGTTATGCATTATACAACATTAGTATGGACTAGAATCCCACATATCGTTGCGTATATTTTGGGAGATGCCATTAGGTTGCAAGCCTACCATAGGTAACCGAGTTAGCCACCTTGTAAACGCAATACACCAAACACAACATTCAGGGGGATCGGTTATAGTACATTCAGTCCTTGGTCATTTTTTCTATCATTTATCACCAAGGTGTATATTGAACTTCACGGATACTTGGTAAAAATTTATGCGTAGTACACCCTTTTTATTTATTTTTTGTTAATTCTAAAAGTAACTACCGACGGAAACATCTTACGCACGCAGTTCTATAGCCTCATTATTTCTTGGTAAATTGTGGATTTTTTCACTTCTTCCTTCTTTGATATTGCTTTGAAATGTCATTGTGGTTGAATCATTGAATTCACCTCATCCCTCCTCTGACGGATCTTAAAAACCTCCTCCAGAGGTCCCTCGGTTTCCAATTGGACACCTTGGTGCAAGGTGTTGAAATCGAGATTATCATTAGTGTTCAAACCATTTCATCTCAACCACCACTTGACGATTCTCCTTGGATAACATTGGAAGACTCTGAGCCAGAAAGCCCTGAACCATATGAACAATTTACAGTCTTTCCTGAAAATATGCTCTTTGATCTGATTGTGGTCTCACCTCAACAGGATTATAGTGCTTTTGATTAACCCAGAATTCCCTTTCGTGCTTCTCCAGTAGCATCTCATGCTACTATCTGTCATTTATTACCTGACGAAATGGCATCTAATGCTGATGATGTTCCATTCGTGAGTCCCCCTCATGACGCTCTTCAGGAAACCACTTGCACCTATATCCTGGAAGTGTATTCATCTATGTTTCATTCTGAAAGTGAGATGTTTGGTTCCACATGTTATGATTTAGGAAGTGGGACCGAAATACCTTTCAGTCAAGTTGCATCTATGTTTCCACTCAGTTATACCTCTTTGGGAAACCTTATTTATAGAGCTTCCGGTGGTACACCTTTATTCCTAGATCCTGTTTGGTCGACGAGTATTCCTCCATCTTCTGTCTCAATCGTTTTGAATGTGGCTATCGTGTCTCAACCTATTGTTTAGCCCACAGACACTATTGGTCAAATGATTGTTTCGATCAGGTCCTCTACCCCCTACTCACCATCTATGATTACTGTAGTTCCACCACTGAGTGGAAAATCTATGGTTTTGTCCATGCCTATGGGGCAGTGTAATCTTCTTTACATACCTCCCATTTTGGGTGGGGGCGGTTGAATTCTAGACATATTCCTGGGGCAAGACAATGTCACATTCAGTATTCGCAATTTCAACAACCCCTTCAATAATTGAATGTATTGTATTTGTATGTTCATCAACCTAACATCTCTTATGTTCAACAACCTAACATGCAATATCAGTATGTTTCTTGATTGAATGCTTCTCAACAATATTTCCAGTAGCCCCAACGTTCTGCGAGTGTTGTTTTGACTAACCCTCAATTTTATTTTTACACCCAAGCTAATATAAATCTCCTTCTTGGTCAATATTTTCCTCTCCCCAATCAGCCTGGCTCTCAATACTAGTCATTTCCTCAAGGTTAGTAACAGGAACCCCAGTCTGGGCCGCAACGTGGTGCTCAATATGAGGATATTCCTCAGTACCTGCAGGCTCAATCAGGACCTTGAGTTGGACCATACGTTAAACAAGGACCACAGGTTTGACCCTTTAATAATATAACTCTTTGGGATCATTTTTGTATTCATTGGAGTTAAGTATTTACTTGTAAAAAAATTTACCATAATCCCAAAGAGCCGAGTCAAGATGTCCAAGCTCAAAGGAGGCGTAGCCCACGAGATTTTGGGTGAACTCCTAGATTAACTTTGTTGTTGTGTTTAAATGTTTATTTTTTGCATTATTTTTTTGTTATACATGTTAAATTTCAGCAAGAACAAATGAACGTAAGACACATAAACAATAAAAATTGATACACCACTTTCAAGTAAATAATTCTGCAAAATTGTTAAGTATAAGCTAGATTATTTAATTTGAACTCAGTGGTAGGTTCTTGAAATACATATAAGTTATCTAGACCTTTTTAAGATCAAGTTGGTATCAAATCTTAGTTTCTTGCTTGACAGAGCACTTGGTTGCTTGATTGTATAACTTGAAAGGTATTTAAACAGTGTAAACGATTGACTGTTTTACTATTCGCAAACTGATTGTTGTTTAAGTTTTCTTGAGATTTGGGGATATATACTGATTATCTAAGTCCTGGAGAGGGAAAAAATGAAGAAAAAGGCATGAGTTCATCTTCCTTACCCCAAGGGACCTCAAGGTCACTTTTGAAACAAACCCTCTTGACGATTGTTTGTTAAGAAGCTCTTGGAGTTTTTTTGTTGTTTGGCTGCTTGAATAAGAGTTTGTCTCTACAGCCATTTGGTTAAAAAAGATTTGTCATTTGTTTTGAAAAGCTTTGAGAAATTTTTTGAAGTTAATTTTTTCATTTACATCATAATTACAACTTCTACAAGCAAGGTTTCTCCTTCACAAGATTGTTCGATGAAGATTTGAAGCGTGACTTTATTATATTGAAGGAAATGGTGTAGATTTTGTTTAAGGAAAAAAGTGAAGGCACTGAACTTCATGAATAGTTGTTTGTCATGAAGGAAGAGAAGAATAAATTCTTCAAAAATTTCATGATATGGAGATACAGCTCCATCAAGCTCAAGAAGCTTTGACCAAGAACATGTGTGAGGAAGAGGTAATCCATTCTAATTTTTCTTCAGTTTCCTCATTAGAAAGATGTGTTGATTCTTTTGAAAAACACACAAGAGGTATAGGGTCCAAATTAATGATTAAAATGGGCTATGAAGGCAAAGGGTTAGGAAAGCATGCAAAAGGCATGGTTGAACCTATTTCGGTTGAAGAACGACCCAAGAATCTTGGTCTTGGTTATGTGCAATTTAATGGAAAAGACTCCAAATCCATGAAGGCATGTGAGGCTATTTCAAAGAGAACCTTTATTCCAAGTTCTAAGATGAAAATATGTCAAATTTGTTTCAAATGTGATTGCCATTAATTTAATCCTTTGTTTCAGCAAGAGGATGGTAGACATGCAACTTATGGAGAGCACGCAAGTTCATAGAGTTTTTGAGACAAGAATGATGATGTTAGTCTGCAAATGAAAGATGGAGCCTCTAGTAGTTCATCTCCTCAAGAAGGAAAAAAGGATGAAAATTCAAAGCAGTACAAGAGGTATAAATCTTCCCATGATCAATTTGATTGTGTTTCTGTAAAGCGTGATAATTTTGCATGCTTAAATGGAAGAAAGATTTGTTGTATATATTGTGGTCAATTTAACCATGATGTTTTGAGATGTTGAATGAGGAAGAAGGCATACAGGAAGCCGATGAAGCAAAGACAACTTTCAAAGAAGGTGCATAAGACTTGCACATATTTCCAAAAGAGGGGACATGTTGTCTCCCACTGTTGGAATTTGCATCCAACTAGTCATCCCAAACACATTCAACAAGAGGACAAAAAGATTGGCACAAGTGGAACCAAGGATTCCATTATTGATGTGAAAACAGAAGTTTCACACGAAGAAGAGTTGAAGCAGCAAAATTCGCCATGGAAGTGGCTTGGTAAGAATTGAATGGACTTCTTAACACAGTAAGACATACTCATTTTGTACATATGCAAATTTCGGTTGTATGCATGTATTTTATGCTATAATATCTTGTTTGTTTGAGCCACCTTGGATCACTGATCAAGGCAACAATGTTTAGTTTCCTTCTACAAATTTATCACCAAAAATTTTCTGAGTGAGTGCAAGAAAGATAGTTCTTGATAGGAGGACAAGCACATCGAGGAAGGGAAGTGTGAATTTCTTTCTAGATGTGGTTCAAAGTCACTAGCCATGCAAGGCAAGTGTTTGGAGGCTGAATAGAAGAGGGTGTTGTACTCTCATTTACTGTACAGATCAGTTTCAGTATATCAGTCTTTTGGGGTCCAAAATATTCCCAGCGGGGAGGTGTGATTAGAACTAGATCATGGACCAGAATGATAGCTCAAAATTCAAAGTGCTCAGAAGAGTGTCAAACCTGAATGATAGGAAAGGTTTTCTCACTGTGATTCTGGTGCCATGAACAGTTCTCAAAACTGAGGTCGTATGCAAAATTTATTGAGGTTTGAAATCTCTAATAAACTCCAAAATTCAGTTGACCAAGTTTGACTTTATAAATTTGTGAAAAATTAAAAAAAGAATATCCTGGGAATATTCCTCAGAATATTCCTTGGAGGGTGAATTTGTGTTTGACAAGTGGTATATGCTCATTGGGCATTGGATTGACTTTGGTAATTTTTAACCAATAGAAGACTGCCACGTGGCAGGCCCGGAGGTCACCATGTGGCCCCAGGTCGTGGATAATTTAGCAATGTAAAATTTTTAGATAGTTGTAGGATTCAAACCATGAACCTCTTGTTGGAAAACACATTGCCTTGACCAATCATTCTACAACTCAAATCTTAACAACTTACGGTTCTGGGTTTTATTTGAAGTTAAAAATAGTTTCGCGTCGGTGGCAAGGGGGCTAGCCCCTGTATGATATGACTTACCGCCTAGAAACCTGGGGCCTCACCGTAAACCATGGACTAATAGTTGGCCGACCGTGGCATGTGGCCACGTCCAAAAATTTATGGTTGTAATTATGCAACGGTAATTCCGACGGATTTGACGGCTTGGGTGGCGGTCACCATGTGACTGCCCCACTCAACGGTTAAGCCAAAATTTACCACCACAGTTACCCATCTTCCATTTTAGTGCATCGTTCCACCAATTCAGAAATTACGCTGAATTTTGTTTGTTAACTAGCAGCTATTCCACGTTTAGTGGGGTTTTGGGGGGACATTGGGAATTTTTCTTGTTTCTGCCATAACTCCCTCATTATGGAACCAATTTGGGTGAAAAAATAGTCAATTTTGACTATCTTGGACTTCTAAACTCAATGGAGCATGTTTCAAAGCCATCAAAGAGCTTCTAAGAATTTGTTTTCTTCAATGAAGTTCAAGGGGCCATAAGGGCCACCATGAGGCAGAATGAGTTTGAGGCCTAGCCAAGGGAGCTAGAGTCATTTTCCAGAGTTCAAATAGTCTAAATTGGATAATTCAGATGTTATGAATCTAATGAGATGGTTTTCAGAGCATGTAGAGAACGTGTGAAGGCCAAAAAGCTTTATTAAAGTTCAAGGGGCCATTAGTGCCAGCTTTTTCCAGTAGTAGTGCAGGGCTCAACAAGAGCTGCTTGAGACCATAGGTAGTGAAACAATGGTCAATATTGACTGAAAAAATCATTCTAAATCTAATGAAAAAGGTTTTAGAAAGTTTTGAATACTCCTAGACGTCGAAAAATTAGCAGAGAAGTTTTCATTGACCATAGTGCTAGGGGTGCCGATAGGTGATTGAGGCAAAACCGGAGCAACTAGAGGCCATTTTTTATGAATGAAAAGTCTATCTCCACTATTTCAGAAATTTTGGAACCAATGTAAGTGGTTTCAGAACATTTTTAGAACTTCTAGAGCTCGAGAAGCTGATGTGAAATTTTGGGCAGCCCTAGGCAAACCGTGGAGGATAGCCTATTTTGGGGATGTAGTGCTCTATTTGAGAAATTTATTAGTTGATATTTGGTGTATGATATGTATTGGATATAGAAGGAGTGGTTTTATTGATATTAAACAAAATTCTGAGGGAGATTGTGCCATTTAGAAGCTAAGAGCAGCTTAGTGCACCGACAGAAGGAATCGTGTCAACAAGAGCCTACAGCTATTTACAGAGTTTGGAAAGTCATTAGAGGGATATTGATGGTATTTTCAGCCCTTTGGATCATTTTTTTATTAATTGGAGCTAAGTATTTGCTTGTAAAAAAACTTACCATAATCCCAAAGAGCCGAGTCAAGATGACCAAGCTCAAAGGAGACGTAGCCCACTAGATTTCAGGTGAACTCCTAGATTAAGTTTGTTGTTGTGTTTAAATGTTTATTTTATACATTATGTTTCTCTTATAAATGTTAAATTTCAGCAAGAAAAAATGAAATCAAGACACATAAACAGTAAAAATTCATACACCACTTTCAAGTAAATAATTCTGCAAAATTGTCAAGTACAAGCTAGATCATTTAATTTAAACTGAGTGGTAGGTTCGTGAAATACATAGAAGTTATCCAGACCATTTTTAGATCACCTGTAAATCCTTTTTCTTGAAATTAATTAATTTCCTCTTCTACTGTACTATTTTCTTGTGCTAATAGTTTCCCCCTAATGTGTGAGGTCTAGGAAGAATTGTATAGTTGAAATACATTATAGTTTCTTTTATGTATTGTGCATAGAGAGAGAGAGAGAGAGAGAGAGACCTGCATGAAGCTTGGAATTGAAAACACCCTGTAACGTTTCCAAGAATGACCATGGCCTAAGGGATCCCTGTAAGGAAATAGAATTTACAATACATATACAAATTTTCAATGATGTGGGCATTTCCCATGCTCATGATGTTGTGGCTATTTAAACAAATCTAGTTGACAAATATGTGTTCTGTCTGTATCACTAATATGGTAGTGATGTTGGCGGTTGCCGATGAAAAATGATGATGCCCTCAGGGGCATTTTTTCTTTGACAATAGGTGGAATATGGTACCCATATGCATAAAATTGGTATGGAATATAGCTGTACATTGTATGCATAGGTTCTGGTTGGGACCTTCCCATGTAAGCATTGTTGAAAGAGACGCTTATGGAGGCACGGGTCTTCGAAATATAGATCAAAGTGAAATGGTTGTAAGGTACGATACCATATTGACATGAAAGCTTTTGTTGAAGTAGAATGTCAAGAGGATCGATGGAATCTATGGACAATGATGTCTCCCACAATGCCACTCGAGGATTCCCCTTGTATGGGGAGAGGTGATCCAAGGTATTGCTTCCTTTTTGGATTATAGGTGTTGAAGTCGACAAAAAGGAAGCCTCAACCAAACGAGGGGTTGCCGATATGAGGGATTGGGGACCTGGATGTGATGGGTTTAACATAGGCATGTTGGAAAGGGGTGACTAAAAACTAATGATGGGGATTCAGTGGCCCGAGGTTGGAGTATACTTAAGTAGCTTGGCGTCCATCATAGTTATTTCTGAAGGGAAAATCCATAGAGTCGGTAGGACTTCTAGGGCGGGTGTAAACCGGCTATGAATTTCGTGATGTTGTGTGCGTGGGGGGTATAATACTGCAACCAAGGGTGTTCAACCACTGCTGCCATGGGAGAAAATATGAAATGAGAGGGTGAAGGATGTAGTGCACCATTTGGGGGCTTTGTACATTTACCAAAAGAATAAAATAATGGGGTTTGGTTTGTACAAAACATAGAGACGGTTACCCCAAAAAATGAACGTGTTCGTTCACTGATGGTGTGAGGAAAGTCTTTTGCTGAGGGTGGGGGTCCCATTGGTTAGTCTCATGTTCAGGGTTGATGAAGTGGATGAGAAAGTATTGATGATGGGATTATGTTGGTGGAGGTATGGTGGGCCAAATGCGAGGCACGGTGGTGCACTCTTGATCTACTTGTACAACCTGGTCATTCGGGAAGGGGTGTTTAGCTTTTATGGTAAAATTTACCTTATGCATGGTGAATGGATGGGCATGAGGTGCTTCCCAGGCTAAAGTGGTCTAGCAATGGCGTCACTTATGTTGTGATATATGGTTGACTGTGGGTGACGAGTTCCATAGAGGGGAGGCTCTACCGACCAACGCAGATGTTTATCATGTGTAGGGTGAGGTGATGATAAACATGGTCTAATACGAGGACCCTATGGTTTATTTCTGATGGAGAAATGATGTCAGGTTATGCATAGTATTCTGGGACTCTATCATGATAGGGGTAGCATGATACCTGCTCTGGAACTTTTAGGAGATAACGTTGTGGACGGTTTGCGAGATTTTCCTGCAAAAGAAACTACCTCAAGTGAAATCATATTCTTTATCAAATATTATTGAAAGTCATGGGCTTTAAAAAAGGAGATGAGAGAGGGCATACCTGCCGGTACTAAAAATTTATTTTTTGGAGTGCGATTTTGTAGCATTACCTCTATTTTCTTAGGAGTTGTTACTTGGCTCCTAGTTTTAATTTCAGTTGGGGTTGCCCCCAGACTGAGATCATGGGGGGGACTGCCGGTTACTGCCCCCTGTCCAAGATCTACCTGAATACAGATTACTATTCCCTAGGTTACCTTATGTCAAAGACCCGACCAAGTTGTCTACAGTAATCGATGCGCTTGATAACTCAAGAGGATGAGGCACCCAGGCTCCCCTATCCCTGGTTGGTGTATGGTGGTTTGGAGGGAGGAGGGACAAATGATTGTCTTTCTAGTGACTGTTTCTCCTCCTGCAAGTATGGGATGACACGAGGTTCATTTCCTGTAGACTGGGTGGGGGGATCCTCTTGATAGGACCGCTCGATGGTGTGCAAAGCGTCCCTATATTGCGAGATCTCTGGGAAATGATCGGTATAGTGCCCATAGATGCTGCAGATAGTGCATGTGTGATTGGTACACAACACTTTTCCTTTACCTGTGGTGGTAGGTTCCTTTTTATGGGAACACAAAGTCACGATATCTGTCTCAGATCCAAGGAGTGGTTTTAATTCATACAACTCTAGATAGATATGGTTAGGGTGACCTATTACGTCACATATGGTGCAAACTGGTGATTCCCGTTGAATGGCAGGGGTTACCATCTTATTTCCTCTCTTCTTGGTTTTCTTAGCCATAATCACCGGTTTTTCAATGGGAATTTACTTTGCAGGGGTGGTTTCGTCCGTTTCTTGGATGAGTGAGGCCTCCTCGGAACTAAGCGGATTCAATCCTGTGGTAGTAATGAGGGTGGATCCTATTCTTCCAAGGGGAATGAGGTACCAAACTAGAATTACCAATGATATGTTGGGTAATACCAGTGGTGCCAAAACCTGCTGGGAGAAGAAACCAGCTAGGGGGTAGAGGAGAGGGGTTTGGGAGGCGGCGTAGGCTAGAGAGGCTGTCGTGGCCGATGACTCAGTGCCATTATTACTTGTGTCCATGTCCTCACTATATTTGGCATTGGATGTGTACATCATCTACACCAGAGCCCCTGTGACATCGAGTGATGACTCAGGGATTATGGGAGGATCTCCTAGGAATGACCCTAGAACAGATGATGGTTTCAATTGGACGGGGCCATATTCTTGGTACCGTGAGAGATAATTTGAGACTGTATCTACATAGGGTATAATTACATCAGTGTTTGTTAGGGGTCGCTTCTTGTTGTGTGTTAGTTGGTTTATATTAATGATTCGGTCCTCGTGGGGGAACATCATGATGCGGATTATAGAGGAGGCTATGGCAGAAATGGCATACATATAACTCTGCCCAAGGAGGTGAGCGTCTTATGTCTAAGTAGATTGGGACGTTTTGGTAGAGGCCGATGGGGGTTGAAGGATGACCGTCGTATGCTCAAAGCATGATGACTGAGGGTTTTAGTTCGAGAGAACCTAACTTTTGCCAAACATTTTTGGACATGATGCATGTGGATGCACCCTCATCTATGACACATCGGTGGATAGTGATGATATTCGGCACCGACACTGGTATCTAGAAGGCGACCATGGAAGGAAGCCAAGGGGTGGATTTGTCTAAGCCAAAAGCCATTAGGTGCATATCGACAGGGTCGATAGCACCAAACGTAGAAAGGAGGAATTTTCGTTGTTTTGGGAATGACTACAATACTTCCAAAGCTGACATACCAGTGGGAGATTGTACTAAATCGTCCACGATGTTATAACTATGGGCCGCTTTGGAGTAGTTTCATGCTCGCCTATTAGGTCCCTTTTCCATTTTCGACAATGGTTAGATAGGCATATTTGAAATGGTCAAAAGTGCAGTCAGTGCACTGGAACTTTCCCTTGACGTATGGGTTTCTGGTGGGGTATCGTAATTGCGATTCCTTGTTTGGAAAAAAAATTCCTCTTTAGTCATGTAGATTTCATTGCTTATTTTCCCGGAATCATCTGTATTATCGTCCCTTGATTGGGGAAAGGTTCTTCCATCACGGTTGGTTGCTGGGAAGATCCTCCTTGTCCTTGGTTACTCTATATCTTCTTCAGCTTAAGGAGATCGTGACAGTGGTGAGTATAGTGACTGTACTGACCACATATCAAACAAGAATGGTTTGTTCAAAGAGGTGGCCTTTTTCTCTACCATTGGGCATTGCTTAGCTCCTAGTTCTGATTCCAGTTGGAGTTGCCTCTAGCATGGGATCACGGTGGGCGCTGTCGGTTTCTACCCCCCTGTCTAGGGTTCCCTTTTGGCTTGTTTTTGGATTTTTTTCTTCACCACATTAGGAGGGTAGTTCTATTGGTTTTATTGGTGTGGTTGGTTTTGGGATGGCTGCCCAAAGTTCACCTGTGTATTGTTTTTCATAGGTGGGTCATGTGTTGGGGATTGAGCATAATGCGGTCCCTAGTTTGCACCTCACTGTTGGAGGGGATTTCTTCCATCAGTGTTTCTTTATATGTATTAATTCCCCTAAGCTGGAGGATAAGGTCCTCCCTGGTCATACGTCAGCGCCCTATTGGTCAAATTTTCTTGAGGCATATGATGACTTTGAAAACTGGGTTGAGGCATGTTCTGGGTAGAACTGTATGTATAACCGGGGTTTTGACTACTGTGACCTAGGTTACCTTGGGTCAATGACCCAATTAGTCTCTCTACAGAGTTCGATGTGCTTGGAAATTCTTGATAATTTTGCAGGCATGGGGCGTTAGGAAGGATGTTACAAATGTATCTTAATTGTGTATAAATCAACTCAAGCTTCTAGGCTTTGCTAATTGTGTCCTCTTCGAATCTGGGATTCTGCTATGCCACATCCTTTGAAATCTCTGTCATAAGAGATTTCAAGAATAAATCTAAGAGGACCTGATCGTCGAGTTTAGCTTTACATAAACTGTGATGCCACCTCCATTTGTGGAGATGGTCTGAGATATAGATGGTGGGGGTTTGTCTAAAATGCATTAGTAATTCCATTCCGAAATCATGGTGAATGGGTAACTAAAAATACGTTAGGAATGTGGTAGCGAGGGCGCTAAAGGTTCCATGTGAAGCGGAGAGTTGCTTCACATACCACTTCGTGGCTACTCCTGTAAAAGTGTGTTGAAATAATCTCAATCGAATAGTATCGACGATGATAGTGTTCGATGAGCACCATAGGTGAAAGGTCATGACATGATTACTTGGGTCTTCCTCTTGCTTGCCTTTGAATTTTGGTATATCCAAAGGGAGTTTCATGGGCATGAGAGGCCATGTAGGATCATGTGCAATGGGGTCATTCGTCAACTTTGTTAAATCAGGCAGATTCAACGAAGCTAATAAAGGTGACTGAGAGGTTGACGCCATTGTAATGTGTGAAGACACAAAGTTCATGGTTAGAACGAGGGTTAGTCTGCGACGTACCCTGTTGTGTATTCAACTGGCTTCCTGAATGGGACGCACTCCTCTTATCCCTAGGGATCGTGGGAGGATTGGTGTGTGGTGTGACGTTTAGAGACCGAATAGGGTTCCCAACTATGGCTACCCCAATAAAGGACGAATAAATAATGGTGGCAGTGTTCTGTCTTTGACACCTGAATGGAAAAAGACCTGGAACCCCTCCCAGTAATGGGGGGGAGGTCCAAAAGATGCCTGGATCGATGAGGTTCTATTGGGACCTTTCAGGTGTAGCCCAGGTTTGGCTTTGGAAAATTTTGAGAGGATAGAGTCTATGATCAAAGAAAACTTCTTGTCACATACATAAAATAAAGCGAAATGTAAAATAAATTTCCCTTTAAATTAATCTATGTGATCAAGCAATAAAAAAAGTGGTTTTTGTTTGTTTGCGTATGATACTCAAAATCCTGGAAGACCTATGCGTCCTCACGTTGGTGTCCCGTGATTTGGAGATTTGCATACCAAATGACAAGGCGACATGGAACCAGTCTTTGGAGCCCTAGGACCTAGCCTTCCTGGACTCAGAGAGGGATCTCTCTATTTGTTTGCAAAGGATTTGATCTTGTTTTCTTTTAAGGGTTGATTTTAGGCTAGTTATTAAGTATGAGGTTTTGTTGTTTTTTTTGGTTGGGTATGATGATCTAAGAGAATAGATAGAATGAGGAAATATCTAAGTCATTGGGAAATGGAGTCAAATGAAATTCATGATAAGTTCATTAAAGAATCGGGGAGTATCATAGGGAAAATCTAACTTGGCCAGTGGATCTTCAAAGTTTTTAGGATAATGAGATGAAAATTAAGGATAAGAATGAAAAGTAGGACAAAGGGCAATTAAGAATCCTTCATCATGTACTTTAAACAAGAGAAATACTTCAAGGTAACTTTTTGAATCAAACCAAAGGACAGGGCAAACCATAGACTTGTTTGGAATTTTTTTTAATAAGCAAACCTTTCAGACAACAATCTAGCAATCAAAAGACTAATTTCAGATAAATAAAACATATAAGATAACAATGAGAGTAGCCTAAGATCAAACAGAAATAATCTAGTATGCTTTTGACTAACTCTCTAGGGATCTTTAAAGCAACCTTTTGAGGTAGTTCATAGGATAGGGAAAACCATAGACTTCCCTAGTTTAGATTCTAGTAAGCATACTTTAAGAAGATCTTAAATACAATATATCATGTTGTACTCAAGGAGCATGGACTCATCACTAATTTCCCTAGTTGCACTCTATTAACATCATTCCTTAAAACAAGATCTCAAGCCATACCAATGAACATGGACTTACCAAAGATTCCTGGTTATACTCTATTGAATCATTTCTAAAATAACAAGCTAGATGGAACTGGAGGGTAGTTAATAATCCTCCAACCAGACCTTGTAGAATAAAACATTATGACATTGAAGAGAAAACAGAACTAAGGTGCTTTCAAAAGAAATTTCTTAGCCTAAAAAATTTTCTCTACTATAAAAAAGAAAGCTGGAAACATAATGAGAACAGGAAATGACAATAACATATATAAGCACTTCACCAAAAACAAATCTCAGGGATCCGGTGATCTAGCCTCCTCCATCAACAAACAAATCAAGACATCCACAAGTTCCAAGACTTCAATTTTCCTTCAACTTCCAAGAGTCTATGTATTACTTCAAAGAGTCATCAATTTCTAGCAATATAATGAGTTCAGATGAAGTATTTATGCTGCAAATGAGGAGGTGAAGCTTAAGATAGGATTTGAGTGTCATTTATTACAGAGTAAGTGCATTCCTAACCTTTGAAGACCATGCAAGGCTCAAGGCAGGATTATCTACAAAAACTTCTTTGTTTTAATAACTCCTATTTTAACTTCTAAGGAAGAATAGGTGAAATGTTTGACTTTTAAGGCCTATTCATAACTTTTAAAATACTTGTTTGACAGATAAAATATCTCTGACTCAGCCTAATAACTGCCTAATTATTTTTGAAGGGAACAAAGCACCTAGGTGGCTAGAAATATCTTTGAGAGGAATAACTACTGTGAGCTGAGTCATTCGAACTTGTTCTGAGTTAATCTGTCTTTGTTTTATCTTCAATATCAGCCTTTAATCTTTTAAACTTTGATTTATCTTTGATAATCTGTCCCACTGTCTTTATCCTCTGTCTTTGATTTATGATTGTTTGTTCATTTTTCCTTTGTTTTTTAAACTTTTGACCTTTATCCTTTAATCACTGTCTGTTTGGCTAATCCTCTGTGTTTATCCTTTGATTTAGGATTAGCCCTTTAATATTTCTTCTTTCTTCATTTTTTCACTGCTTCTTGACTGTGTTTTCCTTCCGTGCGCATGGTAGGTGTTCTTCGTGGCTGGAGGGTTCTTTAGACCCATTGATGAGCATGTTTCCATCATTGATCAAACCCTGAGAGAGCCTTTGATCTCCTTAAATTTGGATTAACACCTTCGAATCGTCATTCGGGGTTTAATTCATCATTTATTGACCGGGAGGGTAGTTTGGGCCCTTTTCTACCATTAAAAACCTACACAAAATACAAAAAAACGTTAACTTAAAACCTATGAGGAGTGGTAAGACTACATTTTCAGGGTTTGGAGCTGTCGGGAGACATTTTTAGAGGAGAAATGGAGCAAAGGGTAAGGTTTTGTATGTGGAACATGGTGGAATTCGAAGAGAGGCGAAGAGATTTTAATTTTTGCGTAGGGAGGGAGAAAGTGTTTTGGAAAACCATGGTGGTTTATCACGCGCGTTGAGGGAAGTTCGTGGTTTTGGATGAAACGTGTGCGATTCCACTGAGCAGTCGATGTGTGTCTGAGCTAATACCGCTCATGTTGTGCGAGTTAAAAACTTTTAAAACCCGGCTCTATTTTCTGCCCAATATACAGTTTCAGTAATTGGATCTCAAGAGGTGAGATCGTTGGTGCAGAAGGGTTTGGAGACCAGCACAAAGGTCTGGAGGGTGGAGCCCGGGGACAACTGGTGCAAGGTAAATGGCTGGTAGAGTTTAGTGGAAGTTGAGGCCCGGCTTGATGATGTGGGCAGGTTTTTCACATGGTACGGGGTTGTATTGATGGGAGATGTAGGGAAAGGATGTGAAAACCATCAGATCGGGGCCAAAAGCTCTAGGTTGATGGTGGAGATTTCCCGGTGGAAAACAAAGAAGCGAGGTGAGGTAAGGGGGCCCGTTTTAATATTTTAAAGGTTTGGGATGGGTTTTTATAAGGTTTACGAGGGTGTATAAAGAAAAAGGGGCGGAGATGTAATTTTAAATGGGGAAGGGCCAGGATATAGCAGAAGGTCGAGGTTGTTTGGGCCTGGGAGGGGGCTATGGTTAGGAAAAAAGGCTTAAGGCCAATATATAAAAAAAGGGTGGGTTTTATTTATAAAAAAAGAGTTTTTAATAAAATTAAAAGGACTCGATAGGTTAAATTTTAACCTTAAACAATATAAAAAGATATTTTTACATTGTTTAATATGTTTTTTAGGAAAATGATGAATGAAGGAACTGATGAAGGTTTTGAAGAAGGGAAAAATGGGCTTTTCAAAGGAAAAGGGTTATGAATGAGGGTGAGAGTGATGAAATGAGGAAAACACTCCTAAAACGATGAAGTCTTCCTTTGCAGCATAAGGGTAAACTTTTTTAGGAGACAGAGAGGAAAATATAGTGAAAAATAGTTAAACTTAGGATGAAGAAGGTAGTGAGATTTATAGAACTCACAACATTTCTCAAATGTTGTTTCTAGGAATCTAGGATTATAACTTAGTCATATTTTGATATCAGGAAACATTATTGATGACTAACAGTGGCTCCACTTGGGGAGGGAAACTTTCCTTTCAAGGTGCCCAGAACTCTAGTTTATCAAATCTCTGAGTTTCAGCAGACCAATGCCTTATCCATTGGGTAGATTTCCCTTCTTTTTAATTTGTTTATATTTCTTTGAAGTGAAAATATTAACAATCTGCAGCATATGATTTATTTCAAACAACATTTCTACCTATCCAATCCTATTTGTCCTAACCATTTTTTCTTCTTTGAGTGCACTTGAACTAGAAAACTCTTGACATTTTTATTTTTGAAAACAGAAATAAACTATCTACTTCAATCCTTATTGCTTCCAAGAGTTCAGATTAAATTGATGAAATATTTTTATTCTCTACCTAAAATTATTTGACTGCCAAGATTAAACTGTTTGGCAGTCTTGATTCTCTAAACTACTGACATGAAATTTAAAGCATGGTTCAAATCAGGATTAGACAATCTAATTTACCATGGTTGTGGCATTGCAAAAAGCTGCACACAAAAATTATTTCTTGATTTGTGTGTCCATGATACGATATTTGGTGGCATGTTCCATTCAGTCTGTTGGTGTGAGTTCTACAATGTTGGAGGTGTACAGTATAGGTGGAAAATAGGGCCGAAGGCGGTCCACGTTGAACACTAAATTTAGACCAAGGAATGGAGGAATGCTAAGTTCAAAAGAATTGTCTCCTAGAGCCTTGGTGATTATGTAATGCCCATATCAAAGTGGTGGATTATGTATGTGTGGTCACATGAGGTATAGCAACATCAGGAAGTGGCATGCCTAAGGCCAGAACAATGGAGTGTTTGACCCGACAATGTAGAGGAATGTCCGTGGCTGAGGAGGAAATCTCCTTTTATTCATCCACATATTTTTTCCATCTGTTGCTATCATGCAGGGGGGCCTATTTAGAGGTTGCAACCACAATTTTCTTCTTGCCTTGTGTGAAAATCATAATGAAAACAATTTCCTTGTTTGGGAAATAATTTTACTACATTGATTTATAGTACTGAAAGAGATGATGGAAGGCGGTACTAACTCCAGTATCATGTACAAATTATTTCCCAAAGTAATAATAATAGAAAAAGGCCTAGACTCATACATGATATGTCGCTTCCACAAGTATGGTTGGCTTAATAATACATCATACATGTTAAGAGGAGAAACATCACATAGTACCTCATCCGTGAATGGCCTTATGTTCTATAGGAGGTGTCACTTCTGGCAGATGTAGATATATATTCCTTGGAGAATCCACCCAATGGTATAAGGCTGCGGGTGTCCTGTAGTGGGTAGGCCAAGATGCTTCATGACCTTTGCTGAAAATATGTTCTTTTGGCTTCCGATATAAACAAGCAATTGCATAAGAGAACCCTTCACCCACATATGAGAATGCAAGAGGCGCTCCCCCTCCTCTGGATCTTAGGGATCCTCCCTCTAGAGCTTGGTGGTGGAAATTGTGGCACTAGGTTCCACATCAGTGAATTTATTCCCTTTTTCATTTCCCTTGTATAGTTCTGACTCAAAATAAAAACTTGCATCTGATTCAGATAACTTCAGTTCGACGACCAGCGACTGTTTGGCCGGACACTCAGTTGTGTTATGAGTGAGGCTGTTATGAAATTCACACCACTTCCCTGTGTCCCTATTTTGATTTGTGGTGTTGTTATGAGTCTCCCTGCTTTGGAATTTCCCCTTTTCCAACGTTTCGGTGGTGCCTTTCCTTGGCTTCGGATTCACGGATCGAAAGTCTCTCTTCTTCTACTTAAATTTATGCTCGATCTTAGTGGCATATCGCTATGTTATTCCAAGCGAGGTAATGTCGAGGAACTCCATTTCCTCCTAAATGTATCTGTGCAAATAGTTGTGGTACTTTAGAACCAAAATTTTCTCTGAATCTTTAATACCCAAATTTGTGCACGGGGTATGGAAAAAATTCATGAGCTCGTGCACATCGTGATCCCTTTGTTGCTGCAACCCATTCCATTGGATGTAGTTTTCCTCATATCTCCCCATGAGGTGATATTTCTCCTTGATGCCATCTCGAAATGAATTCCAAGTGGGTGCGGCCAAGAACATAGAGGGTTCCCTCGCATCCATTTTATCACAGTAGGTTTCCCACGAGTTTTTGATAAGGGGATGTCTTTTAGGAGCGCAAAAGTAATCATTTCTCAATCGAAGAAATCATTGACCCAGGAATACCCTTCCAACAAATTCAAGCATCTATCTATAACATTTGCATCTATCTGGAATTCAAATACAATAATATCAAATTTTACCTATACCTTGAAAGGAGTGGGGCTTCTAGAGTGGCTACTAGGTGCAGGTGCCCCATCGGTTCGAATCCGTTGAAGGATATGGGAAAAATTATCCATCATCGCGTTATTTTTTTTCTCGAACGCTTCCTCAAGCAATAATTTGATAGGATATCCTCTCCCTCATCTTTATTTTATTCTGCCATGAGAGGTCATTCGGGTTTGCGAGGATGATCTTGCAAGGGTTCAGCGAGACTGAGCCCTAACTCATACCCTGACCTCGTTGGGGACATGAAAAGATAAAAAGAGAATGAGCACACCACTCTGATACCACTGATCCAAATTTATGTAGGAACACAAAATAATACACATATATCCATAAATATAAAGATTCAGTGGAAATAATACTTCATTTAATTAATATCAAAGAACTGAAATATGTTTATAGATAGAATGGAAATAAACTAGCTAGGGAAATGATAGCTTATCGTTGAGAAGATATATGGCAACTACATACCTCTGAACTATGGTAAATTAAGGATTGAAGGCCTATTTATGATTGAGAAACATTGGAAAACCCTAAAACTTCAAAAACCTAATCTTAAGATATGAAGCACCAAAACTATCGGCCCCATTTGGGTAAAACATCAACTTCCCGGGGATGTAACTTTAGCATACGACGTTTGACGCACACAATACCTCGTTACAAAGAAATATCCGGGGACTATAACTATTGAGTGAGAAAAATTGGTTGAAGATGCATATTTCTCCTGATGTTACCAAAAAACATCGTTTAGGGCCTCAAAACGGCTTCGGAAGTCAAGAACCGAAAAATTGCTAAAAATAGTAAATTGTGCTACAATTAAGGAGACTAAAAATCTAAAAGAAACAATGGTGGGGCCCAAAGTGGCATAGGTGGGTGGCCAACAATATCCACCTGGATCATCATAACAAATTAAAAAAGTAGCTTACTGTTGGGCCATGTTATGGTTCTTAATAACCATAGGTCCAAACTTCTATATGCAATTTAATAAAGCATCCAATGGAGGATGAGGGTCAGGTTACTAGCCCTAGCACATGGCCATGCTTTTTAATACAAACACATTTTACAGACTTAAGGGGTTAGTGGTAGAATTAATGAAACTACGGAATTCACTGATGAGAAGAAAAATTGTCACTCAGTTAGTGAATTTGAAGGAGGAATAATAGGACCGTTAGAGATATGGTCCGATTTGTACGATGATTAACTATAAAATTCATGGGAGAGCTTCAGAACTCATATATTTTTTAGTTTTTGACCAAATTGAACTTATAAGGTGTCCACTTAGGGGGTTTTGGATGTTATGGGTCAAATGGTGACCTCTAGTTTCTGATTTTAGCACATATAAGGAGTCTTTGTAGGGTGAAGACTAAGGGTGTATAGATCATTCATTCATGGGAGAGATTTGGAGCTCATATCTTTTTTATGTTTTGACCAAATCGAGCTCAGAAAGAGTCCACTTAGGGGATTTTAGATGTTACTGATCCAATGGTGATTTCTATTTTCTGATTTGAGCACATATAAGGAGTCTTTTTATAGGTTTGATACAAAAGGTGTATGGATAAATCAAGGTTTGGAAGCATTTATGGAAGGTTTGTGGGTATGGAGAAGACTTTGTAGGGGTATTCTCACCTTCAAAAGTCTATTAGAGTAGTTTTAACTAGCATGATTCAACTCAAGCTCCCTGATAGTTTTGTTTATGTACTTCAATGTGGAATTGAAGCGCTCACATGCTCATTTTAGCTCATTTTAGTTGGAGTATGATATCTTTGTAGGATATGCTTTGTGTTTCTATTGTTTGTGAGAGTCCTTTGCAGAAGAACATTACCTTGTAAGGGTAATAAGCACATGTCTTCTTCAGAAAATGTTTATGTACTTCATTTTACGACTGAATATATGAGTGGTATAGCTATGTTGGAAGATCCAGAGATGTAGCCGAGGAGGGGTGAACTTTGTCAACCAATATTTTGTTATGATATTCGTTATGATTGCATGAATTGTATTATTTTATGTTGCTTATGTCAATTTTACATAACAATGTTACCGATGAAACGAGAACTATTACCTCAAAATGGGAACTCTAGCCCAAAAAGACTCAAAAAACATGAAAAAACGCCCCAAAAACAAAAAGTGTGTATTCTAGAATGCATTTGTTTTTTTCTCAAGGTCAAATTTCACCTTTTTATAAAATTATGCTAAAAACGAAATTCTTTCTTGAAAAAATAATTGAAAAAACACCATCAAAACAAAACGATTTGATGTTGGAATAACAAAAAAAAACGTTGTCTCACACTTTTGACACATTGTAACAATGGAATTAAAGACAACATATTAGGACATTGAAAAATCGTAAAATTTTAAATTTTTTGATAGATAATGTTAAATATAAACAAAATCATGTCTGAAGGGCTTATCATTTCAAACAATTTTTATCCATGTTGTGAAACATAAAATATCTTGACTCTAAACAACCCTAAAATTGTGATTATTTTCAACCATAACATTAAAGATAAAATTTCGCAGCGCATAAAAACCTTAATGACAAGTTGTAAATCTCAAGTTTTTAAATATTAAGTTTTCAAGATGCTTGAACCATGAAATTATGGAGAAATTATATGACTTAAACAATTTTTAAAAATGAAGAAGTAAATGAAAAATTTATTATTCATATATTTTTTTGTTTATATATAAAAACATATCTTTTTAATTTTTTATTGTTTTTCTATATCTTAAATTATAATTTTTTTAGATTTAAGAAATTAAAAATTAAAATCTTCTTATATATATTTGTTTATATTTTAAAACATATTTAAAAAAAAAATTATTGTTTTTTTACATTTTAAATAATAATTGTTTTAATTTTTTAAAAAATTAAAATTAAAAAATATTTTTTTTTTATATTTGTTTGTTTATTTTTACTTTTTTTTTTACTTTTTTTTTATTGTTTTTTTATATTTTAAAATTTTAATTGAATAATTTATTTTTTTTAATATTAAACAATACTTTTTTTTTTGTTATAATAGTTTTTTGTTTAAAAAAAAGTATATATATATTTTAAATAGTTTGTGTTTGAAAAAAATAAAAATAAATAAAAAAATTAATTTGCCACTCGTCCGGGGCTGGAGGCAGGTTGGGAAACCCTCAACGGCGCTACCCGACCGGCCTCTAGCCCCAGGCTGGGCAGAGGGCGATTTCGAGAATCACCCCTGGCTGGGTGGAGGGTGACTCTCGGAATCGCCCTCCGCCCAACCGGGGGTGATTCTCGGAATTTCCCTCTGCCCAACTGGGGGTGATTCTCGGAATTGCCCTCCGCCAAGCCGGGGTGATTCTCGGATTTTCCCTCTGCCCATTTGGGGGTGATGTGATTCTCAGAATCACCCTCCACCCAGCCGGGGTGACGTGATTCTCAGAATCGGCCTCCGCCCAGCCGAGGGTGATTCTCGGAATCGCACTTCGCCCAACCGGGGATGATTCTCGGAATCACCCTCCGCCCATCCCGGGGTGATTATCGGAACCACCCTCTGCCCAACCGGGGGTGATTATCGAAATCACCCTCTGCCCAACTAGGGGTGTTTCTCGGAATCGACCTCTGCCCAGCCAGGGGTGATTCTCGGAATCGTTCTCCGCCCAGCCAGGGGTGATGTGATTCTCGGAATCACCCTCTGCCCAACCAAGGGTGATTCTCGAAATCTCCCTCCGCCCAACTAGGGGTGATTCTTTGAATCGCCCTCCGCCTAGCCTGGGGTGATTCTCGGAATTGCCCTCCATCCAGTTGGGGGTGATTCTCGGAATTGCCCTCTACCCAACCGGGGGTGATTCTCGGAATTGCCCTCTGCCTAGCCATGGGTGATTATCGGAATCGCCCTCTGCCCAACCAGGGGTGATTCTCAGAATCACCCTCCACCCAGCTGGGGTTCGGAGGTAGGTTTGGCGGCACCAATAATCACCCTCCACTCAGTCGTGGGTCAGAGGCAGGCTGGGCAGCCCTCGACAGTGGCGCCCGGCTTGCCTTCGGGCCCCGGCTGGGTGGAGGGTGATTCCGAGAATCACCCCTAGCTGGGCAGAGGGCTATTCTGAGAATCACTCACGGTTGGGCGGAGGGAAATTCCAAGAATCACCCTCGGTTGGGCGAAGGGAAATTGGTGGAGGATGATTCCAAGAATCACCCCCGGTTGGGCGGAGGGCGATTCTGAGAATCACCCCCAGTTGGATAGAGGGCGATTCCAAGAATCATCCCCGGTTAGGTAGAGGGAAATTCCGAGAATCATCCCCGGCTGGGCGGAGGGCGATTCCGATAATCACCCCCGGCTGGGTGGAGGGTGATTCTCGGAATCGCCCTCCGCCCAGCCAGGGGTGATTCTGGGAATCATCCTTTTCCCAGCCAGGGGCTGGAGGCAGGCCAAGCGGCACTGTCGAGGGATGCCAAACCTACCTCCGGCCCGCGGCTAGGTGGAGAGATATTCTCGGAATCACCCTCTGCCTAGCTGGGGGCCGAAGGCAGGCTAGGTAGCCCTCAATGGTGTCGCCTGGCTGGCCTTCGGCCCTCGGCTGGGCAGAGGGCGATTCGAAGAATCGCTCCAGGTTAGGCCAAGGGCGATTCCAAGAATCACCCCCAGCTAGGCAAAGGGAAATTCCAAGAATCGCCCCTGGCTAGGTGGCGACCGACTAGGTGGCATCATCGAGGGTTTCCCAGCCTATCTCCACCCCTCGGCTAGGCGGAGGGCAATTCTCGAAATTTCCCTCCCTCCAGCCGGGGGTCAGAGGCAGGCCAGGCGATGCTGTCAAATGAAGGAGAATGGGTTTTTGATCTATTTTTAGGTTCAGGTAAGTTTTATTATACAAATTTAAATTTAAATATTTTATTTTTTACTTTTTATGTCTTTATACTAATTTTCTTATTTATTTCTTTTGTACTTGATGATTATGTACAACACTAGCATGTTGCCTACCAAAAGGAATAAATTATGTTGCCATTGAGAAAGACCCAATGCAATGCAAATTTATTCAACAAAGAATTAACGTTCTTAAATTCCTTCCAGATGCAAAGCAAGAAGTTGGTTTGAGGAAAGGTGATTTTAATGAATCACGTGTGGCAAAAAAAGCAAAGGAACCTCAAACACCATTATATGGAATGATTGGAAAGGGACACTTTGGAAGATTTGCAGACATGAAAGATCCATTAGAAGATGACAATGACCAAAATGAAGTAAAAAATGTCATAGAAGAAGCCATCAATGATGTTCTAGATGATGTTGAACATGTATTAGTTGATATTGTTGAGGATCTTTAAGCTATGCTTGCAAACAAAGCTCATTTTTTAGATCTATTAATCAATTTTACTTGTAATGTTTATACTTTGATATTTTATGAGAAGAATCCTTATTTTTTGCAAAAAACATGTGATTACTATTATTTTTTGGCATAAAATTCAATAAAAATGCTATTTTCTTAAGTTTTTTTGTTAATATTTTCCAAAAAATTAGTTTATTTAACATGTGTTTTTAAACAAAACGTCTCTAAAAGTGTATTTTTTGAATTCTATTTGTATTGAAAATTTGTATTTTTTTTTCATATCATTCAAAATATTGGTTTTTTAGCAACAATTATTTGATGTGCATTGAAAAATTAATTAGAAATACATAAACTTGTAGAAAATATGAACTTTATAATATTGACCCTTTTTTCATTTTTTATCTATGTGAAAAAGTTAAGATATCATTACAAATTTTTATTTAAAAAAAAAAAAATATTTTTAAAACACAAGTACATAAATGCACTTAAAAATAAACATCTCACGGAAGAAGAAGACATTAGAAAATGTATAGTGTCAAAATCAATCCTCTAAAAAAAAGTTGGTGATGATACGCCACCACTATTCAAAATAGAGAATGTGGTGGCATATCATCACCAACTATATTGCTGAAATACAAGTTTCTTGTGCCTCTTATCCTCTTCATCGATCTCCAACACCCTTCTCAACTCCACATTCTCTATATTGCAATGTGGAGACAGGTATAATTCTCATGGGTGTTTTCTAATGCATGGAAATTTTGAATAGTTGTGGAATACGTACCCTTGTACTTTTTGTGATGCATTTGACCATTGCATTGTTGTATGTGAGAAACATATGATAATGGTTAAAATAATGGATAACATTATAGGCATCAAGCATATCGATTCCCATTTGCATGAGAGGACTTCTTTGTCAGCAGATAGTAAAAAGTTATTTTGTACTCATTGCAACATGTATAGGCATGGAAATGAACGATGTTAGAAGTTGCATCCAAAGTTGTGTTCTAAGAAGGGAAAAGAGATTGTGCAACTAAATGCAATGGAATCAAGAGGTGGTAAAGAGGACTCGCAACAATCCTAAGTGACCTTAAAGGAAAATATGATGAAAAAGGATAACCCATAAGCCTAGGAGAGGCAAAGTTTCAGTAGACTCATTGTAAAGTTGATTTGTAAATCTTGTAATTACTTCTTGTTGTTTACCTGGCTAGGTACATTTATAAATTGAACAATCATTATCATTTTGTAAAAAAAGTATTTTTTTTTCATTGATGTATGTATTGGCTTGTTTATAAATCCACATGGTAAAGGAATTTTGTCAATTTACAAGATTGTCATTCAAGTTGTCTACAAATTTGTCATATGTTCATTGATGTAAGTATTCGATATGAAACTTGTGTGAATAGAATATTGTTTTTAAGATTGTACCAGATGATTATGTTTTGTACGCAATGAAAATTATATCACTAAACTTTTGCAGTAGTGTAATCTCTATGTACAATTTCAGCTTGAGGACTGTTAAGAAAACTTATGTTGCTTCAAATTTCCAAGATGGAGTCAAGTTTGTCTTCAAAAATTTAACTTTAAGATGAAGTTACTTTTTAGCTATGCAAAGATGATAGTAAAAGGAATTTTTAAATTCCACTCATCAATATTTTGTTTCTACATTAGCGATAAGAATGTTGGCTCAATTCTTAACAAGATAGTAGGTCTTGATGAAGAAGATAAGTGAAGTGCCTTGATTGGGGCTTGAAGGGTACAATTGAAAAGTTAGCAGTTTGGATTGAGTTTTTGGGTTTTTATGAGTTCCAACCTCTTTATGTTGACTAGGGAAGTAAAATTTTGGAGTCCAAAAGTTCATAGTGGGGAGGTCTGATCCAGAATTATGTAGGAATTCCATAAAATATAGAAATAAACAGAAACACGGAAATACGACAGGAATAACACTTAATTTCATTAATATCAAATACTAAAAAATTCTTATAGATAGAATGGGAAGTAAACTAGCTCAGGCGATGGTAGCTTATCTCTGAGAAGAGATGTGGCAGCTACATGCCTATAAACTATGTTACAATGAGGCTTGAAGGCTTATTTATTATTAAGAAACAATATAAAATCCTAAACATCGAAAAACCTAACCCTAGGAGATGAAATTCCGAATTATGGGCCCCGGTGGGGTTAATTGGTACATCAATTTCATGGGGTCATAACTTTGGCATATGATATATGTTTAATGAACACGATACCTAGTTAGAAATATATATCCAAGTACTACAACTATTGGCAATGAATTTTGAGTTGAAGACTCACATTTTTCAATTTTTATTTTCCCAAAAAACATCGTTTAGGGCTTCAAAATGGCTCTAGAAGTTCAGGACCCGAAAAACTGCCAAAAATAGTAAATTGTGCTACATTTAAGGAAAATGAAAAAATGAAAGAAACAATGGTAGGGGTCCAAGTGGAATTGGTAGGTGACCACCAATATTCACGTAGATCGTTCCTCCCCCCTTAGGAAGAAATGGTCCCCATTACATGGATTTCCTCCATGAGATGAGGAAAATTCCACCGAACTTGGTCCCTGGTGAGCCACTTGCCCTGGTGAAGGAGTTGCCCTTCTTTGAAAAATCAATAGAGTTGGATCCTTTGTTTTCAGTTTTTCTTAATCTGTGTGCCCATGATCTGATTATTTTTGGTTTGTTCCATGTTGTTTGGCTTTAAATCTGTTGGTGTGAGTTGTTCTGAAATGTTGGAAGTGTTCAACAATGGCGGAAAGTATGGCCGAAGGCAATCCACATTGAACATTGGGTACAAGCCAAGGAATGGGGGAATATTGAGCTCAAATGAACTGTGTCCCGCCACCTTTATGGTATTGTAAGGCCCATAATGGAGTGCTATGAGTTTCTGATGCGCTCTGGGTAGGCATGCATTCTACGAATGCAACCAAACTTTGTCACCCACCTAAAAATTGTGTGGCACCCAATGTTGATCATGTCACTGGTTGTACTTGGCATTGGATTTCTCCAAGATGGCATAGACATCCTAGCAGATGTGATGGATGTTTTCAATAAATCTAGTTGCTTTATCAACCTCAGACAATACATGTGTGGATTCTATCTGTGCGTTCACATGAGGTACGACAACATCAATCAGACATAATGGTGAGGAGATTGTCCTGATGTTCCCTTTCTGCAACAACTCTTGGATATGCCTCTTGATTTCATTATTTTCCATAACAAGGTGTCGATAGATCAGCCCATTATGAAGCGGCATGCTTGGGGTAAGATCAATGCAATGCTTAACGTGATAGTGTAGAGGAACCCTTGTGGGTGAGGAGAAACTTTCCTTGCATTCATCCATGACTTTTTCTATATGTTGTTGCCACGTAGGGGAGCCCTATTTGGAGGCTACGACCACAATATTCTTCTTTCCCTATGCGTGAATCGTGATAAAAAAAAATTTCCTGGTTTGGTAAATAATCTTACTGCATTTCTTTGCAGTAATCAAATAGATGGTAGAAGGCGGTACTACTTGATAACTCGGTACCCTGCTTACCTACATTCTCTAACTCTCACACATATAAAAATGCATCCCAATTTTAAAGCCCCAAATAATCTCAACTGGAAATTTAAACCAATATATATCTAGAAGCTTTAATATCTCAAATATGAGATTTGAGATATTAAATTAACACTCTCTTATGGTTATAAACCCATAGCTCTCAACCCAAAATGATAATCTCCACTCTTTATACCTGTAGACTGTATTTTCCAAATTTCAACCCATTAACATACCTTTCTTGGAAAATTAAAAAAATGTGGAAGCTCTACTCTCCTTGCATATTCAAATGAAAACCTTATTATAAACCCACCTTATGAATATTAAACACTCAAACCTTAGCATTCAAATCCCAAAGCATAAAATTCGTTCTTACCTTCACGAGAGTTCTAATTAACCTCCAAGATTAATTATTAAAATCGTTATGCAAGGCCTCAGCATATCAATTGTAAGGCGTCCCCATATCTAATGCCAAACTAGCATATCGGCCATATAAAAATTTAACTTCTAGAAAACCCCCAAGGTACTAACATATACCTTGATGTCTATTGGGCTCACCTTTCATTAATCCCCAATGACTATGAGAACATTCCATTTCATATTGAATATTAACCACCATTATATAACTCACGTGAATATTTCCATTTATTTGGGTGAGATCTTAGTCTATACAACCACTACCATAATGTTTATTGCGCCAATCTTAATAAACCAAGTTATACAAGCTCAGACTCCATTTGGCATTTAAAACTTAACTAGAATATATGTTCGGGCCACAATATACACAATGTACCTTTGCATTATTGACCATGAAACTTGCTTGTGCAAACGCCTTTGATCTTTGATGTCACCCGATCAAACGACAATCACATTTCTTTTCTCCCTGAGCTTTAACACTACAAAAAAAACACGATACATTACCACTCTTTTCCACGTGTCAAACAGAAAGGGATATCGCGTTAAAAAAGGTGAAATCATCTTACCACTCAAGGGCAGTGCGATACTACTGGTTTGGTTTTTGTCAACCGCCTACCTCCTTCATGGTTCCGCTTCCTCTGACTCAAGGTTCTGCTCTTTCAATGGGTCCGCGTTCTATAACGTACAATTCCATTGACCTTCTTAGTTAAACTATGGTTCCGTCGCTCTTTCTTATTTAGAAACCTCACTTTTAATTACTTCTCCATAATCCACTTTTCATCTGTAGTTCACACAGAGTTTAAATAATCCTCTGTGTCCTTAATTCGACCGGACCAGCATTTCTTCATTGACCTATAACTTTGCACTATCGACCCTCCAATCAATAGCATATTAAACACAGTGTTCAATAGTATATAACCATCTGATATGTGGGTACTAGTTTACAATTAACCTTTCTTTCAATCCTAATATATGATTACAACTGGTCAGCTATCTCCTTCAAATACATAGAATCAAATGACAGATTAAAACCCCATTTCTTTCTTCTAACCAATTCAATCAACAGATACGATATCGATATTAATTAATATCGATTTCTTCAACTATGTGTAGAACCTCGCCTCAGAGTATATTTCAGAGCATATCATATACTTATTGAAACCAAGTATATTCACACAGAATTAAAATAAACAAGGCACATCTCACAGAATTCAGAAACAATTTATTTCATATATCTCCGAATGAAATTACTTACAAACTTCTTGTTCTGGCCAGGTCTTCAATTTGATGGCCTTCTATTTTCCTACTCTTCCTCCCTGAGCAACTCTCTAGGTCTATATTCTTAATGCCTTTTAGGCTTACATTTATACAAGAAAATAATGGATCGATTAAGCTCCTCTAATAGCTCAACAAACTCTTGAACTTCTCAAGTATAAATTTACGAAAACTGACTCTAACTCATTCCTATCCTGCAATCCTTTCGAATCTCTAACCTCTTCACATGCCCAACTAATCAACTTCTCCTATCCTCTAATCATTTGAAGGCAGTTACAATTCCCTCTACATTTTATTAAAACCTACTAATTTTATTACATAAAACGTAACCCCTTTGAAGACCTAAAACTCCTAAGCCTATAAAACTACATGGAACTTGTTTTAGCCTAATGTCCCTGCATCAGACTCCCAAGGTTAAAATGATTCATGATCTCCTAATCATGTGCTTCATCCTTGTCTTCCTGGATCCCACACTTTGTTCTATAACTGATCATCTGTTGCAACATACTTCTTTTGCACTTCTCCAGGCTTCCATATCTTATTTTGTCTTGTTCCACTAGCTACACCTTTACATTCTCTTTCTGTCCTTCTTTTGTTGCTACTTTTGCTTCTTTTTTTTCTTGCTGTTGTCTTCCTCTGAGATACTTTCACCATCAGCTTTCTCATAAATTCAATTTCTTGATCTAATTTATCTCCTGACTGCTGGATACTACTCCATCTTTCTTGTTGACCTTTTACTTCTGATTCTTCTTGCTGGGTTTTTACTACCGCCCTAGCTGCCACCCAATCATCCATACCCTCTTGTTCTTTGCAATAGTAAAACTCTTCCTGATTGTCATCCATGACAATTTCTTCACTCTCTGACTTCAGCAATTCTTTGGACTGATATTTAAATTTCTAGTCACTGTCATCATCTCTTTTCCTCTCTTCCTGGACCAAACATTTCTTAGTCCTTCAATCAGTGCCTGCAATCATAAAAAAAACACCAAAATTACAAAATCCTTGTGTCGCTTCCTCCTCTGGAAACACTTCGATTTGTTGCTCTGACATTTCCTCCAACAAAACTTCAAGCTGTTGCTCTGCCAATTCATTCTCTTCTCTAAATTTTTTCAGCAAACAATTCATCCATCTAATTTCAAGCATTTCATCAATATGCTGCAAACTTGTTTCAGCATATTATTCTTCTTCTTCCTCGACAATCTTTAGTAATTGTCTTCCATCTTCATCTTGATTGACTCTGGAAATAAAATTAAGCTCTTCAAGCTCTACATTTTCATCTCCTATCAGAATAGAATTCTGATTCTCCACTGCTATAGCAGTCCCAAAAGTCTGTCCTCCGGTCTTCTCTTTATCCATCAGAAAAATCGGCTCCTTCTTGTTGTCAATAGTAATAACAAGTTCTCTCACATGAGACAAGAGTCTCACCTTCCTTTTTCTGCAATAGTTCACCTTCATCGAAGCCAACTCCAAAATATGGATTGTCTTCTGCCATACCTATCAACACAGTCAACTTGTCAATTATAAAATCACAAGACCCAATGGTCCCAATTGATGATCTAGTCACCAATTCTTCCTTTTGTAGTTCCAAGTCTCTTCCAAGACTCAGGAAAGCTTCACTGGCCTCATTCCTTTGTATCTTCACATTCCGCACTCCCCAATTTTGAAATTGAGGTTCTCCTTCCTGTATTGAATCCTGGTTGTTCAACATACTCTCCAGCAACCTAATTTCTTCATTCCATGGATTAAACATTTCCACATAATATTCTTCCTTCTCTATTTGACTATCCAATGGTGTTAACTTTTCCTCAGCATCAACAAAATCTACATTCACAAAACAATTGTTAAAACAACAATCATAAGGCCTTAGTGCCTTTCTTTCCTCTGCCAAAATTTTAGTATGTTGTCCTGAAATTCCTTCCTTCTCTATCAGCACATCAGTATGTTGATTCACCTTTCCCAAATAATTCTCTGAATAATTAATAAGATTGTCAACAAGTCTTTCGTTCACACCATCTGCCTCCATGATGTTTTCTCGTTCACTGTGGTGAACTCTGCCTTCTGCAATCTCCCTTTCATACTCTGAATTCTCCAACAAGTATTCCAACAATGCAATTTCTATTTTGCATTCTCTAAGAACTTCATCATCACTTACAGTCCCTGCACTCATACACAAACTTTCAGTTTGTAGACTAGGAGCTTCAACAACCTCAAATGGTGTTTCACATATCAATTCTTCAAATTGATCCTCTCCTTCTTCATTCATAAGAATTTCTCCCTGTGCTGCAACAACTTCAATCATAAATGTATCACTGCCTCCTTCAATCAAGAGACATTCTACAACATTGAATTTTTCTTCAAAGTATTCATATTTTGAGAGATAATTCTTCATACTTGTAACAACTTCACAAGATTTCTCATCCTGCTCTGCAAAAACTGTAATCATCCCACAATTGTCAGTTACAAAAATACAAGGTTTTACATCATCCAACTGATATGGACTTGTCCAATAACTCAGGAAATCATCAATAATTTCCTCTTCAGCAAGACAAACTTCTTGTTGTCTTAAACCTCCACTATTACTCATAAGATATTTTGCAGATCTCCATTCTTCATATGTACTATGTTCTGCTTCACAAACAGAAACTTCTCTTCTCAACTCAGCTGCTCTCAGTTCTGCACATTCCAAATATACATCCATCCTCTGTTCAAGCTTTCTTAGCCTCTCTGCAAACATACAAAAATCATCAGATGTAAATTCATTTGACCTCTTGGCCTCACTTGAAGTTTCAGTCTTCAAGTCCTTCTCCAAATACTCAATCATCTTGAGTAATCTCTCTTTCTGCTGAGCATATATCATCTTCTCTTTATTCATCTGTAGCCTATGCCACTTTACTTTCTTCTTCATGAGCCAACCAACTCTCTAGCTTTCCTCTATCATCATCTTCAGTTTATTAAACTGTTCTCTGATCTCAGCTACCTCTTTCCAATATTCTGCATCAGTCACTTTCTTCCTCATGCCATTTGTCCTGACATCTTATTTCTCTCTTCTATTGTGGCCTCTCTCAGAACCTTTGCAATCTCTGTTATGACTTTTGGAAGTCATCTTCTCCTCCATCATGAGTTCCTCACTCATCAGTTGCACCAAGCCTCTGCAACAGCAAGCTCTCTTGCTGCCACTTACCTCACCAATCCTTTCCTCCAGATCTGGGCTTTTGGCAAGTACTAGTCCCCTATCTGCCGGAACCTTCTGAGCACTCTCTTCTGCTCTCACTAGGCTTCACTCTGCAACTTCTCAAGAATTCATATGTTCTTCTTTCATCCAACCTCTGTTGGGAATTCTCCAGGTTCTGCCACACTTTCTTCTTCACTTTAGAATCCTCTGCTAGACTCTTTGATCACTACTCTCAAAGCTGTGATCTGCTTTTTGCTAAGATTTCTTCAATTGCCTGCAATCTGAATTCTACAAACAATTCTTTAAACTAGAGTTAAACACTGCTCATCAACTCACCTTCAAGATTCTGTGTAATATTTCTTCTCCTCTCACCTGCACTACATCTCTGTATGCTGCAATCTTCAAAACACTTTGTCTTCAATTCTAGATTCTGAAAATCTAAATTCCTTCACTGCACACCTAATCAAATCTGCACTTTCTGTTAAACAGATTTAAACTTCAAATTTTCCCTCACTGCTTCAGTACATATGCATTTCAAGAGTTAATTTTTCAAACGAGCTATTCCAGTTCTAATACCACATGATAATGGGGTACCTTGCTTACCTACATTCTCTAACTCTCATGCATATAAAAATGCATCCCAATTTTAAAGCCCCAAATAATCTCAACTGGAAATTTAAATCAATATATATCTGGAAGCTTTAATATCTCAATCTGAGATTTGAGATATTAAATTAACACTCTCTTATGGTTATAAACCCACAGCTCTCAACCCAGAATTATAATCTCCACTCTTTATGCCTGTAGACTATATTTTCCAAATTTCAATCCATTAACATGCCCCTCTTGGAAAATTAACAAAATGCGGAAGCTCTACTCTCCTTGCATCTTCAAATGAAAACCTTATTATAAACCCACCTTATGAATATTAAACACTCAAACCTTAGCATTCAAATCCCAAAGCATAAACTTCGTTCTTACCTTAATGGGAGTTCTAATTAACCTCCAAGCTTGATTATTAAAATCATTATACAAGGCCTCAACATATCAATTGTAAGGTGTCCCCATATGTAATGCCAAACTAGCATATCGGCCATATCAAAATTTAACTTCCAGAAAACCCCCAAGGTGCTAACATATACCTTGATGTCTATTGGGCCCACCTTTCGTTAATCTCCAATGACTATGCGAACATTCCATTTCATATTGAATTTTAACGACCATTATATAACTCACGTGAATATTTCCATTTATTTGGGTGAGATCTTAGTTTATACAACCACTACCATAATGTTATTGCACCAATATTAATAAACCAAGTTATATAAGCTCAGACTCCATTTGGAATTTAAAACTTAACTAGAATATTTGTTCGGGCCACAATATACACAATTTGCCTTTTCATTATCGACCATGAAACTTGCTCGTGCGAACGTCGTTGATCTTCAATGTCACCCGATCGAACGAAAATTGCATTTTTTTTCATCCTGAGCTTTAAAACTAAAAAAAAACACAATAAAAGTGGTTTTACATTACCGCTCTTTGCCACGTGTCAAACAAAAAAGGATATCACATTCAAAAAGGTGAAATCAGCTTACCACTGAAGGGCAGCGCGATACTGCTGGTTTGGCTTTTGTAAACCGCCTACCTCCTTCACGGTTCCGCTTCCTCTGACTCAAGGTTCTGCTCTTTCAATGGGTCCGCGTTATATAATGCACAATTACATTCACCTTCGCAGTTAAATTATGGTTTCGCTGCTCTTTCACTTTCAATTACTTCTCCATAATGCGCTTTTCATCTGCAGTTCACACAGAGTTTAAATAAACCTCTTTTTCCTTAATTCGACTAGGCCAGTGCTTCTTCATTGACCTATAACTTTGCACTATCGACCCTCCAATAGATAGCATATTAAACACAGTGTTCAATAGTATATAACCATCTAATATGTGGGTACCAGTTTACAATTAACCCTTCTTTCAATCCTGGTCTGAGATTACAATTGGTTGGCTATCTCCTTCGAATACATAGAATCAAATGACAGATTAAAACCCCATTTATTTCTTCTAACCAATTAAATCAACATATATGATATTGATATTAATTAATATTGATTTCTTCAACTATGTGCAAAGCCTCGCCTCAGAGTCTATTTCGGAGCATATCATATACTTATTGAAACCAAGTATATTCACACAGAATTAAAACAAACAAGGCACATTTCACAGAATTCAGAAACAATTTCTTTCATATATCTCCGAATGAAATTACTTACAAACTTCTTGTCCTGGCCAGGTCTTCAATTTGATGGCCTTCTATTTTCCTACTCTGCCTCCCTGAACAACTCTCTAGGTCTAATTCTTAATGCCTTTTAGACTTACATTTATACAAGAAAATAATGGATCGATTCAGCTCCTCTAACAGCTCAAAAAACTCTTGAACTTCTCAAGTCTAAATTTATGGAAACTGACTCTAAATCATTCCTATCCTGCAATCCTTTCAAATCTCTAACCTCTTCACATGCCCAACTAATCAACTTCTCCTGTCCTCTAATCATTCGAGGGAAGTTACAATTACCTCTACATTTTATTAAAACCTATTGATTTTATTACATAAAATATAACCCCTTTGAAGAATTAAAACTCCTAAGCCTATAAAACTACATGGAACTTGTTTTAGCCTAATTCCCCTGCATCACTGCCTCTTCTATCATGTACAACTTATCTCTCAAAGTAATAATAAGAGAACGAGGCATAAACTCATACACAACATTGCACTTCTACAAGTATGGTTGATTTGAATTTATGCAGGAATGTAACAAAATACACATATAACCATGAATACAAAGATGCATCAGAATTAACACTACATTTCATTAATATAAAAGAACTAAAATTTGTTTATAGACATAATGGAAATAAACTAGCTAAGGCACTGGTAGCTTATATTTGAGAAGAGATGTGGTGACTACAAGCCTCTAAATCTTTTTTACAATGAATATCGAAAGCCTATATATATTTGAGAAATAATGGAAAACTCGAAACATCCAAAAACCTAACCCTAGGAGATGAAACACCAGACTATGGGCCGTGTCGGGGTAAATTGGTACATCAATTTCCCAGGGTCGTAAATTTGGTATACTATCTTCGTTTGACGCACATGATACATCGTTATAAATATCTATCCAAGGACTAGAAATGCTGACAATGAATATTTAGTTTGGAATAGCCTCAAATTACTCAAAGTTTTCATGCCCAAAAAAAGGTCATTTAAGGCCTCAAAACAGCTCTAGAAGTTCACGACCTCAAAAACTGCCAAAAATAGTAAATTGTGCTACAATTAAGGAATATGAAAATCTGAAAGAAAAAATGGCGAGGGTCCAAGTGGAATATGTGGGTGGCCACTAATATCCACTTGGAAAATTCCTCCCCCGTTAGGAAGCAGTGTACCCCATTATGTTGAGTTCCTCCATGAGATAAGGAAACTTGTGCTGAACTTGGTCCTTAGTGAGCCACATTCCTTGGTGAAGGAGTTGGCTTGCTTTGACAACTCGATATAGCTAGATCCTTTTTTGGAGGGTGTTATTGATCTATGTGTCCATAATCAAATCGGTTATGGAATGTTCCATGCAGTATGGGTTTAACTCTATTGGTGTGAGTTGTTCTTCCATGTTGGATGTGTCCAATAGAGGTGGAAAGTAGGTCCGAAGGTGGTGCACATTGAACATTGGGTGCAGACCAAGGAATGGTAGACTATTGATTTCAAAATAATTTTCCCCTATAACCTTGGTGATGGTGTATGGCCCATATCAGAGTGGGCGAGGCTTGCAGTGGAGTCTAGCAAGGTGCTCCTTCCGCAAATGTAGCTAGACTTTGTCACCCACCTGGAAGTTGTGTTGCACCTGATGTTGATCATGCTGCTTCTTGTACTTAGCATTAGCTCTATCCAATATTTCATGAACCTATTGGCAGAGTGATGAATGCAGTCAATGAAGCTATTCACCTTGGCAGCTTCAGGCTGGACATGAGTTGAATTAGCCTGAGTAGCTGCAAACGGCATGGTTACGTCAATGGGACATAGTAGCTGGAAGCCCAAGCCCATCTGAAAGGGGTTGTGGTTGATTGAGCTTTGGAGGGACAAATTATAGATATGCTGTACATAGGGGAGGCTCTCATCATATTTTCATGGATAATTTGAGTTGTACATGTGCAGAAAGTGTACGATCATCTTGTTGATGGCCTCTGTCTGGCCATTATTTTGGGGATGGAAAGTTGTGGACTTGGTGAGCTTGGTGTCCACCATTGACCAGAGGCTAGACCAATATTTACTGAGGAACATGTTGTCCCGATCTGAGATGATAGACTATGGGATCCCAAAGTGTACCCACACTTGTTCAAAGAAGAGTTTAACAGTGGCCTCTATTGTGATATTCTTCTTACAGGTCGTCATAATGGCCATCTTCGAGAATATATCGACGACCATGAAAACACAGTCGGTGCCGTGCTTAGTAGAAGGAAGGCCTAACATGTAATCCATGGAGATGGATTCCCAAGGTCTACTACGGGTAGGCAACAGAATATAGATACTTTTCTTCTTGATGGTTAGTTTGGCAATAGCACAAGCAGTGTAGAATCTGATGTACTTCCCGACATCCTATCAAAGTTTTTACCAATAGAAATAATTTTCCATTACTGTCACTATTTTCTCGACCCCGAAATTCCTAGCGACCTGACTGTATTTTACTTCCAAAATCATCTTGGCACACTTGCTTGAAGGAACACAAAGGTGTCCCATGTGACATAGCAGTGCATCCTGGAGGTGAAAATTTGGAACTTGGTTACCCTCCAAGAGCATCTGGTATGTGTGGAAAAATTCTGGATCACTCTTGTAGAGAAGTGACCAATCAAAATTATCGTGCCCACAACAATTGAGGATGGTGGTTATTTTTGTTGGGCCAAGAAAAAGGTATGTTTCACCCCCATCTTTACCACAATTGTTTATGCAATTTTATGTATTTTCCCTTCATCTTAGAAAAAATTAAAGTAAAATAATGCAAAAGTGAGACAGAATGGATTAGTGATAAAGAGAATGTTTGATAACATAAAAAATTATTTGTCACTTCCTTAATTGATAGGGAAGGAAATAGCCAGATTGGTGACCAGATGACCGAAAGATAGCAGACAAGGAAGGCAGATAGAATTATATCAGCTCCTATGAATCAGCAAGATATGGATAGATATGACCACACTTGGAGTACTCAATCGATAGCCACAAAGTAGCAGGGTCCCATAATGAGGAATATCTGTTACTACTCCTAACTTAACATTTAAGCTACAAAAGGTTGAAGAGTGAACAAGAAAAAAATAGTTCCTGTAATCTAATATTTCTATAATAAACCTATTCAGACATAATCATCAGGTTTTGTACTAATATATTGCTCAGTGGATTATTGAAGAATTTGGCATTTTTAGAATAGAAAACTTCTGAGTATTCCTTAGCAGTAGGATTCTAGTGGTTTTGGGCCCATCCCTAGGGGTTCTTCTGCTACCACTGTGCTTTACTTGTATTTATAGAATCTACATTCTCAAGTTATCCATTGAATTTCATAATGTATCGTTGAATGTGTTATTGCGATCATGAGATGTTATTTCTTCCTTCACATAGACTAGTTTACCATTCATGTTATTTTATCTGAATTCAATGCTTTTACAATTGTTAGGTTAGTTCCAACATGCTTGTTGTTTGATTATGCATATAGTTAACGGTTGATATTTTCATCATCATTATGAGTGCTTAGTTGATTTTTGATTCAGAAGGATGTTATTAGTTGATTAAAAGAGAATTCCATTGCGAAATATAGAATAATTGATTGTTGTTAAATTTTATTAGACTTGTTCAATTCATTAAGCTTGTTTTTCAATTCATTAGAGTGTGCTATTCAATTGTAGTTCATTCTTTTCAGTCTTAAGTAGTCATTTTTGCATAGGCTTAGAAAAAAGTTAGCTCCCTTGAATATTCAGGAGCATTTCATAATTCACTTCCATCTTGATTTGATTGAACTTTGAGAATTAGACAATATTTCTTGTGACAATTTAGAGTAGTTGCTTCCAATATCACTTGCATATATTGTGCTTACACTCTTGATATAACAAGAATTTCCCTGGGTTGATAATTAATGAAAAGCATTGAGACTAACTTTAAACAGTCACCTTTATGACCCAACAATTGCCACGATCAATGGTCACCTGAGGAAGTCTGCAACATTATTGGTGTTTCCCTTCTTGTACTTGATGTTCAAATGAAATTGTTGCATATATGTGGACCACTTCTTGTGGCGGTCTTTTTAGAACTTCCCTTGTGTCTATATGAACTCTAAGGGGTCAGTGGTCTATGTGGATGATCGTTTCCTTCCCCAAAATGTAATTCGTCCATTGTCAGCAATCCTGCACAATGGAATAAATCTCTTTTTCATAAGTCAGATACTTACGGACTGTGTCAGATAGCATATCACTGTGATATGCCACTGGATGTCCTTATTGAGTAAGAACTGCCCCAATAGCATAGTCAAAGGAATCTGTCTCGATCTCAAATGGTTGTTGCAAATTTGTTAATGTGAGCACTCAGGTAGAGCAGAGGCGATTTTTCAATTGTACGAATGCCTTCTGTTGATATTCTGACCAAAATAATATTTATTTCGCTCCTCCCTTGGTGACTTGACTCAAGGGCCCAGTGATATGAGGGAATCCCAACACAAAACTACGGTAGAAATTAGCAAGACCCAGAAAGCTGCGAAGCTCTATTAGAGTGGTTGGGGATGACCAATACCAAATGACTTGGATATTGGTTGGATCCACATTCACCCCTCGCTTATCAATAATGTAACCCAGATATTGAACCTGGGTCATGCCAAAAGTGAAATTCTCCAAATTGGCACACAACTTGTGTTGTCATAGTGTTTGGAGGACCTGTCAGATGTGGTGGAGGTGCTCGCCCAAAGTCTAGCCGAAGTTCACGATGTCATCTAAGTACACTACTACAAATGAGTTGGTGAATGGCTGCAAGATGTCACCCATTAGCCTCATGAAGGTTACGAGAGCATTCTTCTACAATAAAATCATGACCAGTCATTCAAAAAGGCCCTTATTGGCTTTGAAGCCAGTCTTCCACACATTGGATGGTTCAATTGGTACCTAGTGATACCCAGAATTCAAGTTGATCTTGCTAAAATATTTTTCCCCTTTGAGTTGGTTCAAAAGGTCATCAATCCATGGGATCGAGTACCTATTCCAAATAGTGATCTTGTTCAGTGCCTGATAGTAAATATAGAGTCTCCAAGTCCCATCCTTCTTTTGTACCAACACGATCGGGCTCCCACAGGGTGATGAACTTAGCCAGATGTAATCTTCCTATAGTAGCTTCTGAATCTACCTCTTTATTTCATTTTTCACCACAACATAGTGCCTATAAATCATTCCATTGGGCAGTGACACACCTGGGATCTGATCGATTGGGTGCTTGACCTGATAGTGAAGAGGCATCCTTGCGGGTGGGGTGAAGATGTCCCCATACTCCTCCACGACCTTGTCCATTTGTTGTTATCGTGCAGAGGAGCTATCTAGAGGTCGTTTCCACTATATTCTTCTTTCCTTGAGGTTGGATCATGAGGAAAACAAATTTCTTGATTTTGGAAATGAGCTTACTACATTGTTTTGAAGTAACCAAAAAAATAGCGGCAGACAGTGGTACCTCTAGTATCATGTACATCTTATTGCCCAAAGTAACAATAACAACGCGAGGTCGGGACTCATACACAGCATGTCACTTCCACAAGTATGGCTAGCCTAATAATACATCACAAACATCAAGAGGATCAATGTCACATAATACGTCACCGGTGAATGGCTTGATGTTGTAGGTAAGGCGACACTGCTAGCTGACGTAGAGATCTCATCCTTGTTGAAGCCACATGATGGTGTATGGTTGTGGGTGTGTTGTAGTCAGCAAGCCCAACCGCTTCATGGCCTCTGCTAAAATGAGGTTCTTTTGGGTCCCAATGTCGGAAATGAACTGTAGTGGGGAACCCTTTATGCACATCTAGGAGTGGAAGATACGATCCTCCTCCTCTGTATCTTCCGGTTCTTCCTTTTCGATCTTCATGGTGGAAATGGTGGCATTGGGCTCCGTATTGATAATATTCTCCCATTTTTTATTCCCCTTCTCAGGTTCTGATTTAGATTCAGAGCATGCATTTGATTCAGAAACCTTCATCTCAGCCACCAGTGGTTGTTTGGCTCGACACTCACTTGTGTTGTGAGTGGAGCTCTTATGGAACTCACACCACTTTCCTGTGTCCTTCTTCTGCTTCATGGTGTTTTTCTTTGCTTGCAGCTTTGGTCGGTTTTCTTGGGTCGCCATGCCTTGGCTTTGTCCTTTTTTATATGGTTTGGGGGAACCTTTCACTTGATTTTGATTCACAGATCCAAAGTCTCGCTTCTTCTGTTTGAATTTATGCTAAATCTTGGCAACATACTGAGATGTCATACCAAGTGAGGAGATGTTAAGGAAATCCATTTCCTCCTCAATGTATCTATGCAGAAAACTATGGTACTTCAACAGAAAATTTTTCTTTGAGTCTTTGATATCCAAATTTTTGCACAAGGTATCGAACAGATTCATCAGCTCATGCACATCTTGATCCCTTTGCTGCCGCAACATAATCCATTATATGTACTTCTGCTCATAGCTCCCCATGGGATAATATTGTTCCTTGATGGCATCTCGGAAATAATTACAAGTGGGTATGTCTTAGAGGAGAGAGGGTTCCCCCTCGTCCTTTTTCTCACAATAGGTTTCCCACTATTCCTTGACATGGGGGGTAGCTTTGCAGATTGAAAAAAGTAACCTTCAATTGGTCGGAAAAGTCATGAACCGAAAAATATCCTTCTAATATATTTAACCATATATCTACGACACCTGCATATATTTTTCCATCAAATATGAAAATATCAAAGCTTACTTTTACCTTAAAAGGGGTTGCGCCTCCAGAGTTGTTGTTGGTTGTAGATGCGTCACTAGTGGGTTGTCGTTGTAGGATCTGGGCAAAGTTATCCATCATTGAAATTGTTTTTTTTTTCAAGGGCGTCCTTGAGAAACATTTTGATACAATCTCCCACTCCCTCATCTTTATTTTCTTCCCCCGGGGGCAACCGTCGGGGTTTGCGAGGTTGTTCTAACAAATGTTCAACCAGATCTAGCCCTAACTCCTTATACCTCAACCTCGTTGGGGACATGCAAAGAAGGATCGAGAAAGTGTAGACCTCTTTGAAACCACTTATCCGAATTTATGCAAGAAAACAAAAGAATACACATATAACCATAAAAAAAAATACGCAGCAGAAATAAAACTTCATTTCATTAATATCAAAGAAATGAAATTTGTTTACAGACATAATGGAAATAAACTAGCTAGGGCAATGGTAGTTTCTCTCTGAGAAGAGATGTGGCGGCTACAAGCCTTTGAAATATCTATTATAGTGAGGCTCAGAGGCATATATATATTTTAGAAACAATGGAAAAACCTAAACATCCAAAAACCTAACCCTAGCATATGAAACTCTAGACTATGGGCCCCGTCATGGTAAATTGGTACATCAATTTCCTTGGGTCTTGGCATACTATCTCCGTTTGACGCACATGATAAATCGTTAGAAATATCTATCCAGGGACTACAAATTCTGGCACAAAATATTAATTCTAGAACAAAAACATATTAGATGGAGGTTTCATGCCCAAAAGAAATCGTTTAGGGCCTCACAATGACTCTGAAGGTTCAAGAACCGAAAAAATACCAAAAATAGTAAATTGTGCTACAATTAAGGAACCTAAAAAACTAAAAGGAAAAATGGCCGAGGTAAAAGTGTAATAGGTGGGTGGACACCAATGTCCACCTAGATCAATGTTTGGCCTAATAATACATCATTAAATTTAGGTGGAGAAACATCACACAGTAACTCACCTGTGAACGCCTTGATGCTATAGGGAAGGTGGCACTATTGGCTGACGTGAAGAAATCTTAATCGTTGATGCCACTTGATGGTATATGGCTGTGGGTGTGGTATGTATTGTAGGATGAGACACTTTACAACCTCTGCTGAAGTGAGGTTCTTTTGGCTTCGACTATCTACAAGGAATTGTAGTGGAGAACCCTTCCCCCACATATGGGAATGGAAGAGGTGCTCCCCCTCCTCTGGATCCTTGGGCTCCTCCCTTTGGAGCTTGGTGATGGAAATGGTGGCACTAGGTTCTACATCAATTATATGCTTCATGTTTTCATTCCCCTTGTCCGGTTCTGACTCATAATAAAAACATGCATCTCATTCGGAAGCCTTCAGCTTGGCCACCAACGAGTGTTTGGCCCGACACTCAGTTGTGTTGTGAGTGGAGCTTTTATGAAATTCACACAACATCCCTGTGTCCTTCAATCGATTTGTGGTGTTGTTATAATTTTCCCTACTTTGGCTTTTCCCCTTGTTCTATGGTTTGGGGGCGCCTTTCCCAGGCTCTGGATTCGCGAATCCAAAGTCTCGCTTCCTTTGGATAAATATTTTCTCAATCTTGGCAACATATCGATATGGTGCTCCAAGAGAGGTAATGTTAAAGAACTACATTTACTCATTAATGTATCTATGAAAACAACTACAATAATTGAGCGCCAAATGTTTATCTGAATATTTAATACCCAACTTTGTGCGTAGGGTATGGAACAAATTCGTCAGCACATGCACATCTTGATCCCTTTGCTACCGCAACGTGGTCCATTGGATGTACTTCTCCTCATAGCTCCACAGGGGGTAATATTTTTCTTTGATTTCATCTCAAAATTAATTCCAAGTGTGTGTGGTTGAGAATAGAGACAATTCCCTCTCGTCCTTTTGCTCACAGTAGGTTTCCGACTAGTCTTTGACATGGGGGGCGGCTTTGAGGAGTGAAAAAGTAATATTTTTTTGGCCGGAGAAATAATGGAACGAAAAATACCCTTACATCAAATTAAACCATCTATTTATGGCATCTTCATCTATCTGGCCTTCAAATACAAGAATTTCAAAGTTGACTTGTACCTTGAAAGGAGTGGCGCCTCTAGACTAGTTGCTAGATGCAGAAGCACTGCTGGTGGGTAGCCGTTTAAGGATCTGGTCAAATTTATCCATCATCATGTTCCTTTTTTTCTCTAGGGCCTCCTCGAGCAATAATTTGATAGGATCTACTACTCCATCGTCTTTCCTTTCTTCCCCCATGGGATTTCGTCGGGGTTTACAAGGCTGATCTTGCAAAGGTTCAACCAGATCGAGCCCTAACTCTTATACCATGACCTCGTTGGGGACATGAAAATAAAGATCGAGAAATAACAAACTTGCTCTGATACCAATGACATGGATTTATGGAGGCTTTCAATAATTTATAGAAAGAAACATAAACATAGAGATGTGGTAAAAATAACATTTCATTTTATTAATATCAAATACTAAAAATTTCTTACAGACAGAATGGGAAATAAACTAGCTCAGGTGATGGTAGTTTATCTCTAAGAAGAGATGTGGTAGCTACATGCCTCTAAACTATGTTACAATGAGGCTCGAAGGCCTATTTATTATTGAGAAACAATGGAAAACCCTAAACATCCAAAAACCTAACCCTAGGAGACGAAACACCAAACTATGGGACTCGTTGGGGTAGATTGGTTCATCAATTTCCTGGGGTCATAAATTTTGGCATATTCTCTATTTAATGCACAATATACCTTGTTAGAAAGATTTATTTGAGGAACACAACTATTGACAGTGAATTTCAAGTTGAAGGCCAACATTTTCAACCATGATTTTCCCAAAAAATGTCGTTTAGGGCCTTAAAACGGCTCCTGAAGTTCGGGACCCGAAAAACTAACAAATATAGTAAATTGTGCTACAATTAAGGAAAATGAAAAACTAAAAGAAACATTGGTGGGAGTCGAAGTGGAATAGACAGGTGGCCACCAATATCCACCTGGATCAAGGTGATCAATTTTTAGCTCAAAAACGAAATTGCCCAAAAAGTCCTGAAACCAACACCAAATCGAAGTGCTCATCATTCTGAATCCAAAAATATCTGTTTCACCTTAATATAACAATGTATGCCCAAGTTATCACGTGTTGAACATTTTGCCAAACAACTAAAAAATTGAGAAAATTAGTTGATTTGGTTGGTCATACACTGGCTAGCCAGGGTGACTATGCAGAGTATGTCCCAATGTCAGGATGACACTTGGAATCCTCTGGTTCACTGATTTCAGCCGATTTTGATTGGTTTTTTAGTGGCCAATGGAATGGTGCCACGTGGCCCAATCACAAGTTACCATGTGGCACCCTAGCAGTGTGTCAAAATTTGTTAAGGTCCATGGGGTTCGACCTTGTGACCTCAGAGAAAGAAACAAAGCATCTTACCGTTGGCCTGTGTTATGGTTCTTAATAAACATAGGTCCAAACTGCTATATGAAGTTTAATAAAGCGCTCAATGGAGGATAGGGGTCAGGCTCCCAGCCCTAGCCCCCAGTCACAGCATTTAATATGACCACATTTTTTAGACTTAAGGGCTTAGTGGAGGAATTAATGAACCTACCGAATGCACTGACCGAAAGCGAAATTGTCGCTCAGTTAGCGAATTTCGGGGAAGAATAGTAGGATAGCTAGATAGATGGTATGATTTGTAGGATGATTAACTGTAAAATTAATGGGAGATCTTGAGAGCTCATATATTTCTGCATTTTTGATGAAATTGAGCTCATAAAAAGTCCACTTTATGGTTTTTGGATGTTCAGATCCAATGGAGACCTTTAATTCCTAATTTTATCACATCTAAGGAGTCTTTTTCTAGGTTCAAGACCACGGGTGTATGGATAATTTATTCATGGGAGAGCTTTGGAGCTCATATATTTTTTAGTTTTTGACCAAATTGAGCTCAAAAGGAGTCCACTTAGGGGTTTTGGGATTTTCTCGATCCAATGGTGACATACAATTTCTAATATGATAAAATATGAGTCTTTTTTCAGGTTTGAGGTAAATGTGTATGGATCAGTTAGGTTTTAGAAGCAGTTCTGGAAGGTGTTTGGTAATGGAGAAGACCTGGTAGGGGTATTTTCACCTTCATAAGTCTACTGCAGTAGCTATGATTTGCAGGGTTCAGATCAGGTTCACTTTTCTCATTATTTTGTGTTGAGTGAAGTTTTTTTTATGTGCTAAAATGTGTAATTGATGTGCTCACATGCTCATTTTAGCTCATTTATGTTGGATTATGACATATTTGTAGGAGATGATTTGTGTTTTGGTTGTTTGTGAGAGTTATTTTTAGGAGAAAATTACCTTGTAGGGGTAATATCCGCATGTTTCCACCATGAAACATTTATGCACTTCATTTACTATTCAATATACGAGTGGTCTAGCTATGTTGGAAAACTCATAGATGGAACCCAGGAGGGGTGAAATCCGTCAACAAATATTTTGTTTTGATCTTCATTACGCCTGCATGAGTTATGTTCTTTTATGTTTCTTATGTCAAGTTTACCTGTGAAGATTAATTAATGACTTGAAGAGAAATTGAAAAACTTGTTTGTTCAAGACCCATTTTTACCTTGCAAAGCTTCAGAACGATCCTTTATTTGTTTATGAGATTCTTAGGAAGAGGAAAGAGAACATCTCCTCCATTTTTAGATCAATCAGTGCAACCTTGAATAAAATCTATCATAGAACATGTTAATATGAATCTTAATTGCAAACGTATGAAAAAAGACCACTTTAGTTGTGCATAACAAATATCCCTAACAGCAAAAGATGGCCGCCAATATCTCTAGATCTGCAATTAGTTGATCAAGATAAATGCTGTAAAAATCTATATCTATGCATAAAAAGACATTAAGTAGTAAATAAAACAATATTTACTCCATGCATCCAATAGAAAAGACAAGAATATGTTGAATGAATTTTATATTAAGGGAGCCTGGGAGGAAAACATAGAAGGATGTTACCAGTTCTCCTCAATGGGATGGGTTCTTATAAGTCCTCAACAAGTCGTATCTAAAATTCATTTCTCTTGATGGTGTAGAAAACCCAGACAAAAATGGAACTCAAAGGGAGCTCACAAGCAAAAATATAGAAAAATATGACAATGATGGTGGATCAAAGTCAGACCAAAAGTGTAGATCCAGAGTGATCTTAGGCAACAAAAGGTGATGAATGAATGGAAAAACCCTTCTATTTATAACAAAATATTGAGTTAGTCTAGATATTCGTGCATAATTAAAATATTATTAACCAAATCAAGATCCAACTTTTATGGAATATTTTATTAATGTTGTTGGAGGGAAAAGGAATTTCACTTGGGTCAAATCCCTTTATTTGTGAATAATAAATAAATAAATGATTTATTTATCATTTTAAGGATGTGGTTGAGTAATAATTAAATAAATAATGATTTATTTGATTATTTATGAGTGATTTAGTCAAATTTAACAAGGAATACTATTTAAATAAGGTTTAAATAATTATTCCAAGAAAATAATAAGATAAATAATAATTTATCTAATTAGTTTTCCTGTTTTGTGTTAAATATGACCAGGAATATTAATTAAAATGTTCTTTAACTGATTATTCCTTGAGGAAAATCAAACAAATGTGGATTTATTTAATATTTCCTCATGAGGTTTCCTGTTTAGACCATAAACAACTTAATAAAGATGTTTTACTAAGTTACTTTTCATAGTGAAAGAAATTTTACTTGGGGTAAAATTGGTCTTACATGGTGTACTTAGGTCCATCTAATAGTAATAGGTTAGATGACCAAAAAAGGGTGTAATATATTTCCCTCAATGTGCGAGTGTTAGGAGCTAATTGTATGACCGAAGTACATTGTAAGAGCTCAATCACTAGACACTGAAGGGGAAGTCAAAGAGAGAGAAATGTAAGGTAGACCGAAGCGCTAAACGAATAGAACCCACAGAGACAAAGTACAGAGAATAATGTGTCCAATAAACAAGGGACTGAACAATATAGTACATGTTGGCATAAACATGAGCCAGGTAAGAGCATGATAATGAATCCCACATACATACTATGCCTGGGATAACATCCAGGACTTATACAATAATATCTGAGTAGATGAGATATAAATACAACCCAAATGCCCCTGTAAAGAGGAAAGGGCTCCGAAAATTTGACTGATACATTCAAACAAAAAGGCGCTACAAGCGGCTGAGGCCGACATCATCAAACATATGGAGTTGCATCAAAGGCTGTAATGAAGAGGTCATCCGAGCATGTGGGGGGATACCTGTAGCGCCAACCCCTCATAAGGACTAAAAACACCTCACAGGTTAGCTCCATGTAATCAGCAATATTGGCAAAGTCCGATCTCAGGGAGAAACATCGTTTCAACCACTTTGGGATTCTAGGATCTAGCCCTCCTCAATCCGGAGAGGGATCTCTCCAATAAGTGCAAAGCTAGATTTGTCTTTGGAGTTTGGAGTAATGATATTAGGCTAGTTATGAAGGCCAAGGGTTTGTTTGGTTTTTGGATGGTTGGGCATGAATATTGTTTGAGGTGGAAAGTTCTAAGTGCAAAGAGTTTCAAAGGTGAGAAGTTGCAAGCAAGTAGAACATTTTTGGCTAAAAGATAGATATAATGCTGGTTTTTAGTCCATTGGGCTATGGAGTCATAAAAAGGATTTAATTGAAACAATTGGTTCAAGAGTGGTCCATGGGGCAATTCATTTATGTCTAAGGGTCTCTTTGAAATTTTATTTATGGAATGAAATGATACAATAAGTAGGAGAATTAAACAGATGAAGAACAAAGAGTAGTCCAAGATCAGGTAAGTGCTTTTAAACTATCCTACTTTGACATACACTTAAGAAAAACATAAAAGAAATCTAAGATCAAGCAAGTGCTTTTAAACTATCCTTCTTTTGATATACTTTCAATAGAAAAAATTTAAAACATGGGAAACACAAATGATAACAAAGAACGGCCTAAGATCTAGCAAGTACTTTCAAACTAACCAGCTTTCAACACATTCCAAGGGAAACTTTCAGTTAGTATTTTGGGATCAAACTAGGACCAGGGCTCACCATATATTCCTTAGTTCATCACTACTTAACATGAAATTAAAATAACATTTAAGAACAACATTCAGCTAAGACAATAAGATGAGGGAACGCCAGTATTCCTATGCTTAAGCTGCATTAAATCATTCCTAAACAACACAGATTGAAAGAAAACATTCAGATAAAGATTTTTCAGTCAGAGAAGGGTACTGATATACAGTAGGTCCTAACTCCATGCATGTTGTTATTTATAAGAGAAAATGGAACACAGTGAAAGCAGAAACAAAATGACAAGTTAAAATGAGAAAAACATCACTGTCAACATAGACCAAGATCCCATAAATCAGCTTGTATTGATGCTCCAAACCAGTTACAATTTTAATTCTAATGTTTCAGTTCATCAATCATCTTCACTATTGAGCCTAACTAATCTATCACAAGCAGAACTTCAAGGGCTAGTGAAAACTATTTACAATCAGAAATTAAGCTCAAGTTTATATCAAAGTTCTGCAACCAACCCCTCACTCATTTTCTGCAGAAGTATATATAGAAGAATGAGGAGATGAGATCTGATAAAAGATCTCCAATTACAATTAATACAGACTTAATGGCTTCTTGGCCTTTAAGGGGCTCAATGAAGAAACTTACAATAGGTGTCTTCTGAATTAAATGCTTTTACATAATGATTAAGCTCGGTGGGAGCTTTGTTGACCTTTGAGCCTCTGTGTGGCGTCGAAGTAACTCTGCAGATGTTTTTCATTAATTTCCGTGGCATATTTTCCTCTTTGGCTGTGTCTTGAGACAAATATCTGATCCTGATTAATAAATTGGGCCTCTGATTGAATACTTTGAGGTACATGTGGCATTTTAGTAGCTGGGAGGAATTAATTTTCCTCAGATGTGGCGGTGGAAGCACTCCTGTTGATAAAACACTTAAGATATTCTTTAAACTGTGTTTTAAATCAGGGATTAGGCTTTTGATAAACATTCTTAGCCGTGATCCCCGGAAATATGTCTTTCATCCTCTGTCCTGGTTCATTTTGATCTTTGTCCCTGATACTCTCTGACTGTGCTCGATTCATGGTTTTTCTGATATATAGGGCTGTGCAGGTTTATGTAGCATCAATGCTTCATGAACGATTGATGAAAAAGTGGTTTTAACACCCTGTGATGATTTTCTTTGGTGAATCGAAGGCAGGACGATCATCACCCTCTTCTTTCGATTTTTCTTCAAAAATGGCAAGAAAATCATTTAAACCCTGCAAAATACAAAAAAATATTAAAAAATCCTACATATATAGGTTTATTTCTGCAAAAGGAATGTGGAGGAAGTGTGGCCATTGGAGGGCATCATCCAATGGTCAGGATTTATCCAGAGAAGTCATAGAGAAGGCGGAAGAATTGTTAAATCAGAGCCATCGATCGTGCAGAGATCGGCGGTCGGGAGTGGAAACGGGAAGTCAAAGTGGAAAACTTTGACTGGGCGATCGAAACAGGGCGATGAAATATGGGCCGTTGATTTTCAGATCAGATTGACGACGGAGATCTATTGAATGCCATGTCGTAGCCCGGTTAACTGTCGGGCATCTTCGGTGAGCGATAGTCGTTGGATAGCCCGCCCGAGATCGGACGGTATACAACGATATCGCGTCGGGTTTGTTGCCAAACGTTAACGCGCGATGGATGGTGGTTTTATGAACAGTGCCCAGGACGCGTGTCGTCTAGTGTATGGAATCGCTACCGATCGGAAAAAACCACCCTCGCCCCAAAGGCGGTGCGATAGATACCACGCGGTTTTCAGAATGGTGAGTGGAATGTGGGGACCACAGGAGAGATGGACTCCGCACCGTCGATCTGCAGATCAGATCGACGGTGGAGATTGATTTGGGTTTTTTAACTGGTGGAAAAGTTTATAACATAATAAAAATCAAAAAATTCATATAACCAAAGGTTTTGTATATATTTATAATGCAGCTTGGTGCCCGACTGCAGGGCCGAGGGTTATATGAAGTGTAATACGACCGGCGTTAAAAAAGGAGGGGATAAAGACTTAAATACATATAAAACATGCATTTCAATGGCTTAGAGGGGTTCTGATAAGGCAAATAAGGAGTCTTTCAACCTTATCAAAGGGTTTTGATGAAGGGGAAAGGGAAAAATCATGAAAATGAGGGATTTTTCATGGGAGATGAAAGGGTTAAAATGAGGTTAGTTTTGGAAGAAGGGAAGGGGGAAAAAGGTGCTTGCAGCAGTATTCTTCCTTGGGAATTAGCAGGATGTTTTATTATAAGAAAAGGAACATCAGTGAAGTTTTGGATAGAGGAAAGGCATGAGGCCTTCAAGAGTCTTCAAGAGCTAACACTTTTTAGTAATAAAATTTGTTCCTTGAAGGCTCAAAAATTCTTAGCCACTTTTTGCTATAAAAAATATTATAGGTGGCTAACAGTGGCTCCACTTGGGGATGATGCCTTCTTGAAGGCATCAAGAACTTCAGACTTGCATTCTCTGGGAGGCTGACCTGTGCCTGATCCATTGGGTTGCCCTTCCTTTGTTGGGATGATCTTTCTTTGAAACATATTAGCAGCCATGAAAACCATGGATCTTTCATCTACAAGCTTTCTACCTACCCAATCCTACAGATCTAACATTTTTTATTCATTAGAGTGCACTTGGATTGGCAAAATATTTTCACAACATTTTATTCTTTTGAAAGCAGGAAAACTAATCTATTTCTACTTATTATTTCTCCATGGACTCAGATTAAACAGTTGAGCCCATATGATTCTCTACCTAATCTACTGTCTGTTGGGATTAAACTGTCCAACACACTTTATTCTCTAAATTCTACAACAGAAATTGAAAATCACTCAAGTCAGGATTGAACAGTCTAACTTGATGCTGGTCTATGGCATAAGAACAACTGCACATAGACATTATTTTGCACACAATTTAAAACAAAAAATGGAAGGCTTGAGATCTTAAATTTGAAAGCACTTCCTTCATCTTTTTAACAGCTCTGTTTTGAATTTTGTTTGATTTGGTCCTTCCTTGTTTTCTGGTTCATATTTTGAGCTAATTAGAACCAGATTTACTTCTTTGTTGACTCAGAAAATAAAAAAGATTTGAGTCATCTCTCTTTGGAAACTTAGGTTCAGATTTTGAACATGTTTGAACCTTTAATTTCTATCCTAATCTATCTACTGATAAGCCAAGATTAAATAGTTTGGCAAATCGAATTTACTATCCTATCAGCAGAAAATTTAAAACTAATTAGTCAAGATTAGGCTGTTTGACTAACTATAAGTGTGTTTTGTAGGAGTGGCATTTGAGCTTGCACACTTTCAGAATTTGTTTCTCTTTTTTGGTATGGGGTTGTACCTTTCTTGTTTTGACAATCTGCCCTCCTTTCTTTCTTTTCTTTGTTTTTGTATTTTTGAATCTTTGATTTTTCTTCAAAGTAGAAAACAACAACTAATCTACATGCTTAGAATTGAGATTTATTGACATTCCTATCTAACCTACTCTAACTTGGAATATTTGCATATTCATATGATACAAAAATGCCAATGCATCCAGTCAAGCAATAGTAAAAAAGGGGAGAAGAACTGAATGCTCATCAAAGACAACCATAGGGTGCTCTGCATGTGTATTTTCAAAACTGAGGCCACCCGCAGTGGTGACCATTTCTGATGTATTTGGCTTTTTCAAAGGATTAATACTTGAGGAGCTAAGCCAATCAGAGCCTCCATGTATTCTACCACGGGATCAATCAGAACATGATATAAACTTTCTTCTTTAAGGTATGCCATGGCTGGTAGGCTGTCTGTATCCCGGGCAGCTTCAATCACTGCATCTGTAGTGTGGCCTTTGTAATCACACTCCTCTCTTTCCTAGGTGGGAGTATTTGGCATATGAGCATCAACCAGGAATACATCTCCTTCCACTGGATCAAGACAGAGATGTCTATGGGAAAGAAGGTCTTCCTCATCTTCACTGTAGCCTGAACTGGAGGGCTCATCATATATAGCATGGCTGTCCTCTTCTACCCCTAACCGGTTCTGCTGGAGTGAACTGAAATCTGTGAAAAAACTAACATATTCTTGAGCAGGGGTTGCTTTAATTACCTTGACCGTTTCAGGCAAAGGCTCCGGATATTCATCTTGCTCAAGATTTTCTTCATGTCTTTCTTCCTTGTCCTCTACGCTGAAAAGCTACTGGCTTCCATCTTATTTGCAATTATTACTGATGATCTGATATATAACAGAGTGAAGATTGAATGAATCTTCATCTGCTATCATGCTTTCAATGCTTTCTTCATCAGTATCATAGATGGCCTGCATTGGCTCATCATTGTCTTGGAGTTGATGGTCACGATCCTCCTCCCCTGAATCTACTAATGATGGCCCTACAAGCTCGGCTTCCCTTTGGGAAAAACCATCATCAGACAGATTATCATTATATAGTTTATATTTATAAGAAACGTTACCCATCAAACCTTCTGTAATCTCAGCAAGTCTTTCCTCGAAATAGTCTGCAAGTTCATTTTCTGATTCAAACTCTGGTTCATCATACATGCTTCTCATGTGGCTTTTGTCTTGCAGTGGTCTGGTTTGTCTTTCTTGAGGACAAGGTGTAGGTCTCTCCCAATCATTATTTCTAGTTTCAACCCAATATTCTTCCTCTTCTATTTTCAGCAAGGTATTGGCTACCTCTATCCTTCTTTCTAGCTTGCTTTCTAAAGAGATCTGGCCTTTCTGCTCTGTTTGGTCCTTCCTTGCTGCTTTCAATCCTTCCTCTCTGCACTTTATGTTGTATTCAACAATAATTTCTATGCTATCCATTTCCTCCAGGCTCGAAGGCTCTCTTTCTCTTATACGGAATTCCACCTCGGGTTCAAAAGAACTAGGATAGTGCAATAGAGCCCATCCTAAAGGCAGTTTTACATCATAAGGTATCGCATTGTAAACCTTATTGAACCTGGCTAAAAACTCTTGTACTGTCTCTGCCGGCTGTCTTCTCAAATTATGATATTCTTGTAGGATGAGGAAGACATTTACCGAGACTGCCAATCTATCAAGGAAAACTTGAGCAAATTGATGAAAGCTGAAGATGCTTGCAGCTGGAAGGTTTTTAAACCAACTCTTTGCATTTCCTTGTAATGACAAGGCAAACATTCTAATACAAACATCATCTTCTTCTATTTCATATAAGTCAAGTACATCCTCGAGCTTTTGGACATGCTGGTCAGTAGTAATTTTTTAATTTTCTTCATTAAAAAGGGGCAACTTGTCTATAAGTTCTGCAGGAAGGGGCCGGAAGATAAGAGGTCAAACCAGAGGCTTATATCTTTCTATAACCTTTGTGGGTGTGGGTAGAGTGACAGGAGGCTCATGGCTGTTTGAAACTTCTTTAGAAGTGGGAGATATAACATGAGGCTCTTGTCCCACCAGATTTTTCACAGGAGTACAGGTCTACTCACGGTTTGAAGACTGAGGTCTGAGTTCTTTCCCATACTCAATGTGGGTTTCATCTTTGTACACTTGATTAGGCTTAAAGCAGGACAAAACATAGTGATAGACAAAAACGATGAATTCTTTAAACCAGATCCAACCCATATGTTCTACCCTTCTATGAGGCATGGCCATCTTTCAGGTTCTTCCTTTAGTGGAGTTTTTGAGAGTTATGGAGTGTGGAGTCGCCAGGTGGAAAAATTTTTAGCTCGTAAGGAGGTAAAGTGTTTTATGGTTCCACCACCATCTGTTTCTTGTAGAGCTGTAAGATTTTCAGGAACTGAATTAGCTCTCAAGGGTGATCTGAAAACAGTTGATAATTTAATCCTAGGAGACTTCCTAAGGATGACTTTCTGGGTTATCAACTCTTTTAGGTGGATCAGGGTTAGGATAGGCTCTAGTATGAATCTTTCTAGGAGCCACTACACTATGTTTTTGGACCCAACATAAACAAGAAAATTTCAACCAGATATGACAGTATTTGATAGTTTAACTAGTCTGTTTACACAAATTTTAATTCTGCAGTCCTCTAACTGAGTTTGAATGATATTACAATGATAAGGGTTCTCCCCAGCGGAGTTGCCAGAAATGTTAGCTCCCTGTAATCAGCAAGATTGGAAAATTTCGATCTCAGGGAGAAACATCATTTCAACCACTTTGGGATTCTAGGATCTAGCCCTCCTGAATCCAGAGAGGGATCTCTCCAATAAGTGCAAAGATGGATTTGTCTTTGGATTTTTGGTTAATGATATTAGGCTAGTTATGAAGGCCAAGGGTTTGTTTGGTTTTTGGATGGTTGAGCATGAATACTATTTGAGTTGGAAAGTTCTAAGTGAAAAGAGTTTCAAAGGTGAGAAGTTGCAATAAAGTAGAACAATTTTGGCTAAAAGATAGATATAATGCTGGCTTTTAGTCCATTGGGCTATGGAGTCCAAAAAAGGATTTAATTGAAATAGCGGGTTCAAGAGTGGTCCATGGGGCAAGTCATCTATGTCTAAGGGTCTCCTTGAAATTTGATTTATGGAATGAAATGATACAATAAGTAGGAGAATTAAACAGATGAAGAACAAAGAGCATTCCAAGATCAGGTAAGTGCTTTTAAACTATCCTGCTTTGACATACACTTAAGAAAAACATAAAAGCAATCTAAGATCAAGAAGGTGCTTTTAAACTAGCCTACTTTTGATATACTTTCAATAGAAAACATTTAAAACATGGGAAACACAAATGATAACAAAGAATGGCCTAAGATCTGGCAAGTACTTTCAAAATAACCAGCTTTCAACACATTCCAAAGGAAACTTTCAGTCAGTCTTTTGGGATAAAACTAGGACCAGGGCTCACCATATCTTCCTATGTTCATCACTACTTAACATGAAATGAAAATAACATTTAAGAACAACATTCAGCTAAGACAATAAGATGAGGGAACACCATCATTCCTATGATTAAGCTGCATTAAATCATTCCTAAACAACACAGATTGAAAGAAAACATTCAGATAAAGATTTTTCAGTCAGATAAAGGTACTGATATACAATAGGTCCTAACTCGATGCATGTTTTTCTTTATAAGAGAAAATGGAACACAGTGAAAACAGAAACAAAATGACAATTTACAATGAGAAAAACATCACCGTCAACATAGACTAGGATTCCATAAATCAGCTTGTATTGATGCTCCAAACCAGTTACAATTTTAAGTCCAATGTTTCAGTTCAGCAATCATCTTAACTATTCAGCCTAACTAATCTATCACAAGCAGAGCTTCAAGGGACAGTGAACACTATTTACAATAAAAAATTAAGCTCAAGTGTATATCAAAGTTCTGCAAACCAACCCCTCATTCATTTTCTACAGAAGTATATATAGAAGAATGAGGAGGTAAGATCTGATAAAAGATCTCCAATTACAATTAATATAGACTTAATGGCTTCTTGGCCTTTAAAGGGCTCAATGAAGAAACTTACAATAGGTGTCTTCTGCATTAAATGTTTTTACATAAATATTAAGCTCGATGGGAGCTTTGTTGAACTTTGAGGCTCTGTGTGGCATCGAAGTAACTCTACAGATGTTTGTCATTAATTTCCTTGGTAGATTTTCCTCTTTGGATGCGTTTTGAGACAAATATATAATCCTGATCAATAAATTGGGCCTCTGATTTGAATACTTTGAGGTACAGGTGGCATTTTAGTAGCTGGGAGGAATCAATTTGCCTCAGATGTGGCGGTGGAAGCGCTCCTGTTGATAAAACACTTAAGATCCTCTTTAAACTGTGTTTTAAATTGGGCATTAGGCTTTTGATAAACAGTCTTAGTCGTGATCCCCATAAATATGTCTTTCATCCTCTGTCATGGTTAATTTTTATCTTTGTCCCTGATACTCTCTGACTGTGCCCGATTCATGGTTTTTCTGATATACAGGGCTGCGCAGGGTTATGTAGCATCAATGCTTCATGAACGATTGATGAAAATGTGGTTTTAACACCCTGTGATGATTTTCTTTGGTGAATTGAAGGCAGGAGGATTGTCACCCTCTTCTTTCGAATTTTCTTCAAAAATGGCGAGAAAATCATTTAAACCCTGCAAAATACAAACAAATATTAAAAAATCCTGCAAATATAGGTTTATTGATGCAGAAGGCATGTGGAGGAAGCGTGACCATTGGATGGCATCATCCAACAGTCAAGATTTATCGGGAGAATTCATAGAGAAGGCGGAAGAATTGTTAAATCAGAGCCGTCGATCGTGCAGAGATCGACGGTCGGGAGTGGAAACGGGAAGTCAAAGAGGAAAATGTCGACTGGGCAATCAAAACAGGGCGATGAAATATGGGCCGTCGATTTGCAGATCAAATTGACGGTGGAGATCTATTGAATGCCGCGCCATAGCCCAGTTAACTGTCTGGAATCTTCGCTGAGCGATAGCCGTTGGATAGCCCATCCCAGATTGGACGGTATACAGTGATATCGCGTCAGGTTTGTTGCTAAATGTTAACACGCGATGGATAGCGGTTTTATGAACAGTGCCCAGGACGCGTGTCGGCCAACATATGGAATCGCTGCCGATCGGAAAAAACCACGCTCGCCCCAAAGGCGATGCGATAGATACCACGCGGTTTTCAGAATGGTGAGTGGAATTCGGGGACCACAGGAGAGATGGACTCTACACCATCGATCTGCAGATCAGATCAACGGTGGAGATTGATTTGGGTTTTTTAACCGGCGGAAAAGTTTTTAACATGATAAAAATCGAAAAATTAATATAACCAAAGGTTTTATATATATTTATAATGTGGCTTAGCGCCTGACTGTGGGGCCTAGGGTTATATGAAGGGTAATATGACCGGGGTTAAAAAAGGAGGAGCTAAAGACTAAAGTACATATAAAACATGCATTTCAATGATTTAGAGGGGTTCCGATAAGGCAAAGAAGGAGTCTTTAAACCTTATCAAAGGGTTTTGATGAAGGGGAAAGGGAAAAATCATGAAAATGAGGGATTTTTCATGGGAGATGAAAGGGTTAAAATGAGGTTAGTTTTGGAAGAATGGAAGGGGGGAAAAGGTGCTTGCAGTAGTATTCTTCCTTGGGAATCAGCAGGATTTTTTAATATAAGAAAAGGAACAGCAGTGAAGTTTTGGACAGATGAAAGGCATGAGGCCTTCAAGAGTCTTCAAGAGCCAACACTTTTTAATAATAAATTTTTTTCCTTGAAGGCTAAAAAATTCTTAGCCACCTTTTGCTATAACAAATATTATAGGTGGCTAACATCACACCCACCCGATAATCACCGGTATCATTTGTTGCATCACTGAACCATTAAGTATACGGATCACGATCATGCTGAAAGGAGCTGGAGCTGAGAAAAAATCAAGTCAGAGGGCAATAAGGAGTCCCTTTTTCTTGATCTGAGGCACTGAACAAGAGTGGCAGCTAGAACCAAGGTACACCACCCTCTAGACCTATCTTCTGGAATGAATGATTTTATGTTGATAGAATGAGGTCCACCATAGGTGAGGCAATAAGGGATCCTCAACTAAGGCACAAGAGAAAATAGTAGTGTGACTGACATACTGACACCACGGATGATGATGAAATGGGGCTTACTGAGTATCGGACGGATGACTTCCCTTGTTAGAGAATAAAGGGAATGGATGACCTGGCAGCGACTAACACAATATCATGAGGGATAGGGTACACTGGGACTGAAGGCCATAATGTGCGACACGAGAGAGGAACCAAGCAATGAAGGATGGAGGACTAAAATGGGATACAAAGGGACTCGGGATAGACTCCATGAATGCGATGATGACTCAACTCGGATGCTCTTAACAAGGGCGATTCGATGATGCTGCCACACAGAAAATGTCCAATGGGGACCATAGAAACATGAGTACATGATGGTTACTCACGATGAAAATCGACATGAGCATGGAAAAGTATGAAGGAAAAGTGGTGCCCCAAGTACAAGTGTTTCAAGTGAAGAAATTCGATTTTGAGGAGTGGTGAAGTGACCCTTTTTGGACGAAATGTATCCTGGTGAAGTGTCAAATAAAAAAAAACTAATAGAAAATCGTTTGAGGGCTCGGTGAGAGATTTCCAACAGTATAGAAGGGTTTTCAAACTGAGCTACTATTTTTCCGCAACAAGCAAAATAAAAATCAAGGGTTTCTCTTTTAATAAGGCATTTTCCCTCCAAATTCATTCATTTGCAAGTGGAGCTGTGGTGAATATAGAGAGGAGAGAAGGCCCTAAATCTTATGGCAATCGTAGCAGACAAACCGACCGATGGAATCAAGATCTGTCAGCTACAAGTAAGAGGCCTAACCATACTATTTCAATTCAGGGAATTAAAGTTTCAAATTAGGCACCTAGAGCTCATGAATAGGCCAGGTTTCACTTTTTGGGGTCTGTTTTGCGACCTGGGTAGCAGGTACTAGGCAGAAAACTACGACTTGTCCCAGGAAATGACCTGAAAAGTGTGACTTGTCAAAGAAAGGGGGTTTTAGTGCTATTTTTGGCTAAGAGCTAGAATTGTTATGGTTGAGGGGCATAGGTGCCCCCAAGCATGTTATGGTCATGCCAAAATGTAGTTAGAAAGGGGGAATTCAAACACATTTAAATGATGTGGTGCGCCATTTGTTTTCGTTATGGTTATGCAATTCGAGAAATGGAATGGAGGACTGTGAATCTCTTTTGGTACTGCATATATGAAGCAAATAGACTTAAGCTTCTGGCTTTGCATACATGGTGTCAATATCCCAAAAAGAGGATTTGGAGATAATGAACTGGTGCTCTCCTAAAAAACTCATAGGTTGGACAACAATAATGTCGAAGGGACTGGGTTGTTGATGTAAGATGAAGGAATGATGAGGGGTATCATCCCTAGAGTGATCTGAAGTGATATTCAGCTCTAGAGGTTCTTCTAAATGTAAAATAATAATGATACTAGAGTCGACATGACCAGATACACTAGGAGAGTTGTGGAGAATTGCTTCTCCTGGTCTCTCAAATATGGGTGCCCCCTTACGCAAACATTGGGTGTAAATGTAATGGCCACAAGGTGTATGTGGTTCGAGTGCATGGGTTCGATGTAAGGGGGGATAGATAAAGTCAGAGGTGGTAAATGCTTCCATAATTTCGTTATCATAATAGAAGATGGGGTGACAGGTGGAAGAAATACCACCTGACGCGGCGAAGCTACCTGACTCATCATCATGAGAAGAGAAGTTCACATGAACATTGTCATGGGTGGTGACCGAAGAACAAGCAGATAAAGGATCTATTTATGTTGAGCACAAGGTGATCGCTGAAGGGAGTTCGAGCGAAACAGAAGGGGAAGTCTCAGAGGGAGCTTCCACCATGGATCTCATGAATGATGAAAGGTAGTGGACAGTGGCTGAGGACTCTGTCATTTTGACATCCAGAGGGGGAATGTATATGGGATTCGATGTATCCTCTAGTTCTGCTGAAGCAAAACACGCAAATAAGGGAGCAGTGGACTCATTGTGCTTGGCCTTGAATTGGCAAACTTCTGCTAGAGTGGTGCGGAAGTCCTCGAGGCAGGGACAGAGGTGAGTATAGTGGCCATGGAAATCACACAAAGTACAAGGATTATTTGTGTGCAAAGACTTGAGTTTCAAGAGTGAATCAGGTGTAGTGACATATAACTTTGGGATATCAGACTCCGCAAACACATTGTTAACCATGGGCTTGAGGTGAGGCAACTCCGGACAAGTATGGGTGGCACAACCAACAACATCACATAAAGCGCACTGGATGGTGCATTTTGGAAACTGAGGAGGGGCAAGGTTTTTCAGGGTGGACTTCACTTTGGTTGCCTCCTTCTAAGCTTTTCCCTTCTTACCCGAAGCGGTTGCAACAGGAGGTGGTTCCTATTGAGGTGGTTGAGGCACTGGACTAGCGGGAGAAGTCATGGGGACCGGTTGAACCGGGGTCAAAGAAATATAAGGTTTGGGTTGACTAGGTGGGGTAGCGGCTGGAGGATCAAGGTACCAGACGGGAATCCCAAGGTTCAAGTTATGGATATAGAGGGTAGCCATGATAGGTACCATGTACACTCCTAGGGAGGGAGCTAGGAATGGTATCTAACTGGAGGGGTGATGACGAGGCGGGATGGCTCCAAGATGTTCAAGGCCTGAAGGAACCATTCCAGGAGAGTAAAGAGGCTCATGGATACCAGCTGTAGGTGAAGGGCTAGGAGGAGGAGGTCCAAAAGTCTGAATCAAAGGGCTAGGAGTAGGTTTTGGAGGGCGAGGAGGCTACTGACTAGCTGAAGCGCACCACTTGAGGGCAGCCTGAGATGATTGCATCTTCCAAACAATCGATGAGTTTGGATCAGAGACAAGAAGGGGAAGACCACAGAATGTACCAAGCAACGAGGAATCTTTGTATACTTCGGGTGAGACACTGGTCAAAGGATCGACAGTTTGCTTATTGGCCACCAAAGAGATGATGGAATCAGGGGAGGTCTAATACTTTAGTTTGTAATATGTCAACTAGTCAATGGTCAGTATATTTCTATTCTGAGAGAAGGAAATCTTGCGGTGAACCTCAGATGGGACAACAAACATCGCATAGGTGTAGCTACAACCCAATATAATGTTTTAATCTAAGGGGGCATCTATGACTTCAACGTCAACGCAAACAGTCTTTCCCACAAGAGTAATAGGATAGTTACGGAATAGGCCGATGGACTGGGAGGTGTGGCCATCCCATGCTCGGAGAGTGATTGTGGAAGGAGCCAACTCAGGTGATTCGTGTTGCTTCCAAACTGAAGCAGGTGCATGCCCCCTCATCAATGATGCACCGGGAAACATTGGCATTCCGGATCTTGACTGGGATTTGGAAGGCGACGAAACCAAGGAGAGGAGGATGCTCTAACCGGTCAACATCAAAGACAGTCAATCGATTGTCGGAAGGATCTACAGTGCCCATGGTAGATAGTAGATATTTTTGTTGTGAAGGGCATGACTGGAGGAGTTCCAACATTGAAATGGCAGCAGGAGATTGTGCCAAATCATCTACTATGTTATACAAATGGGTAGATTTTCCAGAAGCAGCATTTCGGCGTAGTGGTCCCTTAGGGATCTTGGTATGAACCTCCACCTTAGGCTGAGGGATCTGCAAGGGACCATTAGGTGTCGAAAGAGTATCTTTAGAGACCAAAGGAGGCGGCTCGAGGACAGATGTAGCGGGAGGCTTGTTGTACTGAAGGGACTGAGTCTAAAGATTGATGTCTACAGTTAGAGGTTGATCAGATTTCATCATGAGAATCTGGTAATCGGAGGTAGAAAATGGAAGAGTTTTAGTAGCCACTTGACCTTCAAGTGGTTGGATAGCCACAAATCCTTGTTGAGGGAAAGGATTAGTAAGCACAGCTGACTGACTAGGTGCAGCACTCGGAGGGACGGAAGGGGAGGCTTGTTGTCCTCGCAATGTTTCTTAAGACTGCCACATCTGCTTCATCTATGGTAAAAGAGGAAAATCATGTGTGTAATGACCATAGACACCACAATAAGAAGAAGGCTTTTTCGAGTGAACACGCCTGTCTTGCTTGCGCTGAGTGCCCTGTTGTTGGTTAGCAGTGTTAGGAGCATTATTTTGAGGATTAAGTTCAGGATTACCAGGAGAAGATTGATTTTGAGTGCCTTTCCTCTTCTTTTTGGAGGGAGGAGGATTAGTCGCGCCCTGTTGTGCATACACCTGCCCCTGAGGGGGCGGTGGCTGTTGTTGCGCGGGTTGAGAAGGTAAGGGAGGAGGTGGTGCTAATGCTAAAGGAGCTGGAGCACTAATATGTGGATACGGGTAATAAGGAGGTTGGGTAACAATGTGGTAAATAAGAGGTTGGGGAAAAGGAGGAGGCATGCCATATCCTAGATACAAACTACCGGGAGGGGGAAAAGTGCAGGAATTGTTGGCCCCCCCTGGGGAAAAACATAGCCCATGGAAGGTTGAGCGTATGGATGAGAGAGAGCTCCAATGATACTATAGGTGGAATGAGATGCCCCCAGTGCGTTAGCACCACCGGGTCTAGGAAGATCAGGTAGAACAGTATAAAAATAACCTGACTGAGCATAGATCGGGTCATATTTTAACGCAATTTGGAGAGCGACTTGTTCGGTTTGAGGGAAATGCGATGTGACATATTTTCCGATGGGGGGCAAGAGAGATATAAGGAACCATTCCATGTAGACATGGTCTTCGAAGGTAGTGGCTCGACATAGGCTCTTTCTTCTCTGCCATTCCTGGACATGATCGGATAGGTGGGTCACAGACGATTGATGGAAATAAGTCAAAATTTCGGTACCAGTATCATAAAGAAGAGGAAGCTAGAAATAAGACAAGAAATCTCAACCAAGAGTCGCAAAGGTGGTATGAGAGGATGAGGCCTGATCAATATATCACTTAGAAGCTTCACCTGTAAGCATATATTAGAACAACTAAAGACGGACATAGTCATCGGTAATGGAGTTAGATGAACACCACATGAGGAAAGATCGAACATGATTTGTAGGATCTTATCCAGCAAGGCCTTTGAACTTGGGGATGTCAGAAGGGAGCTTGGTCGGCATAACAGGCCAACTAGCATCATGGTGTATAGGGTCATTTATCAACTGGTAAAAATCAGGAAGACTGTGGCCTACCATATAGGGGAGCAAGGGAGCAACTGGGATAGTTCCTGTTGTAGTCCCACTAGTAGTATTCCCAGCATTAGGGCCAGCGCTACCACTAGCGTTAGGTCCTGAACCAGACATGGTGAAAGTGACAGGAGGAGAACTGGGGTAGAAGGAGAACCCAATGAACTAGAAGAAGAGTTGGAGTGCGGACTCGGAAGAGGACTAAATTGAATCCTATGCAGATGAGTAAGTCTTCCTATCAGAAACTAAGGATGAAGGCCAAGAAATCTCCGAGATAAATTCCTTGGAGGCACAAAGATGATGACACAAACACGGCACAAAGGAAAAAGAGAACGGCAAGGGAAAGGAGGTGCAAGATCAACTGATTACAATGTCGAAACAAGGGCAAAGAGGTGTAGGATCAATTGATTTCAATGTTTTAGAGTCTTTTCTTTGCGGTGTTAACCAAGCCCTTTTTCACTTAGGGTGTGTGTGAAAAGTGTGTAAATTTTAATTTTTAAACCCAAACATTTGTAGAGAAAAATAAAAAGTGTGTTGAGAAATTGTGACCTGAACTTTTTGCTGGAATTTTTCTGAGAATTTTCTGGGTTTGTTTGGGCCTCTATTTAGGGTTTTCTGACCTTTGTCTGTTGTGTATCCAACTCCAAAAATAGAAGAAAAGAGATATCAATGCCTTAGAAATAAGCCACTTCGAGGGGGCAACCTCCAATACATTACATAAATGAACAATTCTTGGATGATACAATTTACAAAACCTCCTTTCTATATATAGGAGCCCATGGGGCCATAATGTAATCATAGTGGGCCACAATGTAATCCTAAATGACCTAACAATAATAATTTAAGGGCACAATAATAACAATATGGGGGTTACAAGGGTATAATAATAACAAAAAGGGGGTTACACTAACAATAATAAGGGACTATACTAGTAATATAGGGACCTAACATGCCCCTCTCTTTCAAAAAAGTGTTTTCCTCAACGCTTGAGTAGCTCTGGGTGCTTCTGTATAAAATTCTCATCCTCCCATGTAGAATCTTCAGTGGGTAAGTTCTTCCACTTGATGAGATACTCTGAAATTGACCGATTCCGTAGTTGTCGAGTTCTTGTTTCCGTGACCGCTTTAGGTTCCAATATGATTTTTCCTTCCTCATCAAGTTCTGGAAATATTGTTTGAACTGGAAGATTTTCACCTATAACCTTCTTTAAGCATGAAACATGGAAAATTGGATGCACTCATGAAGAAGTAGGAAGCTCCAATTTGTATGCCATAGTACCAATATTTTGCAACACCTTGTAAGGACCATAGTACTTTGGCGATAATTTATTATCCTTCTTAGCTTGCTTGAGGGACATTTGTTTATATGGTTGTAGCCGTAAAAATACCCAATCTCCTATATCAAAACTTCTCTCGCTGCGATGTTGATCTGCTTGTTGTTTCATTCGATTTTGTGCCAAATTCAAGTTATCCTTTAAGAGTTGGAGAACTTCTTGCTGATGCTCGATGTGATCTTCCACTGCTTGAACCTTCGAATTTTCCCTTAAAGATGATGTGATCGATGGTGGATGATATCCATTAAGTGCCATAAATGGGGTCATTTTTGCTGCAGTATGGAAGGAAGTGTTATACCACCATTCAGCAAGAGGTAACCACTTGACCCATTGTGTTTGTTTATCAGATACAAAACAACGAGATATCCTTCCAAACATTTATTTACTATCTCAGTTTGACCATCAGATTGAGGATGATAAGATGAGCTATGAGCTAATTGAGTACCCAAACAAGAAAATAACTCCGTCCAAAAATTTCCAGTAAAAATGGGATCTCTGTTGCTCACAATAACACTTGGGCTTCCATGTAGCTTTTGAATTCTGTCCATAAATGTAGTAGCAACTGTACTTGCTTTAAATGGATGAGATAATGCACAAAAGTGTGCATACTTGGTAAGTCTATCAACTACCACCATGATGACACTCTTTCCTTCGGACTTAGGTAAGCCTATGATAAAATCCATTGAAATCTCCTCCCAACGTTGACTTGGAATGGATAAAGGTTGTAGAAGTCCTGGGGTCTTAATTGTTTCCACTTTATTCTGCTGGCAAACCAAACATTCTGCCACAAACTTTTGAATATCAGATTTAAGGCCATCCCAAAAAAATTCTCTCTTCACCCTGTGGTAAGTTTTTAAAAATCCTGAGTGTCCTCCTAAAGGAGAAGTGTGCAATTCCAGAAGAATCTTTTGTTTTAGTTGGGAATTCTTACAAAGATATAAGCGATCTTTGTACCATAAGGAATCATTTTTCCAACTAAATGTATCAGATGTAGTAGGATCTTGCTGCAACTTTTGAATGAGTGTCCATACATCTTTCTCCTTCTTCCATTCATCTCTTGCTTCAGTTATCCAATCTGGTTGGATAATAGAAATGGCACAAAGCAATGCTTCCACCTCTTCATTCTTTCTTGAGAGTGCATCTGCAACAACGTTAAGCTTTCCTTTTTTGTAGATTATTTCAAAGTCATAACCCAACATCTTTGTGACCCATTTTTGCTACTCTTCTGAAGATAGTCTTTGTTCCAAAAAGTGTTTAAGACTATCATGATCAGTTTTTACCTTGAAGTGTCTTCCCATTAGGTAAGTTCCCCATTTATTTAGTGCATGCAGTATTGCTAACATTTCCTTCTCATAAATAGGTTTTTGTAAATACTTTCCTTTGATTAGACGACTTTCAAAAGCAATGAGTCTTCCTTCCTGCATTAAAACAACACCAATTCCATTTCCTGAGTGATCACATTCCACAATAAAGTTTTTTGTGAAGTCTGGCATAGCTAAGACCGATGCTAGGCACATTGCCTCTTTAAGATGTTCAAAGGCCTTAGTTGCTTCAGGAGTCCATGAAAATGCATCTTTCTTCAATAATGTTGTTAGAGGTGCTGCTATTCTTCCATAATTCTTAACAAACTTGCGATAATACCCTATTAACCCGAGAAATCCTCGCAACTGCTTTATAGTTGTGGGTACTTTCCATTCCTTAAACACTGTTACCAATGAAATAGGTAACCTGACCTTAAAACAGGAACTCTAGCCCAAAAAGACTCAAAAAAACATGAAAAAACACCCCAAACACAAAAAAAGTGTATTCCAGAATGCACTTGGTTTCTTTTGAAGGTCAAATTTCAACATTTTATAAAATTATGCTAAAAACAAAATTGTTTCTTGAAAAAAGGATTGAAAAAACACCCTCAAAACAAAACGAGTTGATACTGGAATAACAAAAAAAAAATTTGTGTCATATTTTTGACATTTTTAAAAATAGAAATAACATTTTTTAATTTTTAAAATTCAAACATTAAAAAAAGCCTAAAATTTAAAAAAAAAAAAAAATTTAAAAAATAAAAACATTTTAAAGTTTAAAATTTAAAAATATATAGGAATAAAAAAATTAAAATAAAAACAAAATAAAAAATTTAATTCAAACATTAAAAAAAACCTAAAATTTAAGAAAAAAAATAAAAAAGATTTAAAGATTAAAATTAAAAAATATACAGAAATTAAAAAATAAAAATAAAAACAAAATAAAAATATTAAATTAAAAAAAAAAAAAAACAAGTTAAAAAAAAGAAAGAAATTATAAAAAACAAAATATCGAAATTAAATTTAAAAAATAAAAAGAAAATGTTTATTAAATTAAAAAAAAAATTTAAAAAAATTAAAATAAAAAATTAAATTTAAAGAAATATATTAAATTTTAATAAATTTAAAACAAAAAAAAAACAAACAAACAAACATTCTTTAAATTAAAAGTAAAAAATGAAAAATTAATTAAAAATAAAAAAAGAAAAATAAAATACAATAAAAATATTAAATTTTAAAAATTATATATTAAAAAAACAAATAAATTTTAAAAAATAAATCAAATTAAAATTTTATATATATATATTAGATTTTATTAAATTTAAAAAAAATGTCAATATTCAAATAACAAATTAAATTTAAAAAAAATATTAATTTTTAATAAATAAATGAATAAATAAATAAATTTTGAAATAAAAAATAAATTTTAAATATAAAGAAAAAAAAAACATTGTTAAAATAAAAAGTTAAAAAACTTTAAAAATCGATTAAAAATGAAAAATTGAAAAAAATATATTAAATAAAAAATAAAAAATAAATAAAAAAAAATAATAATTTGAAAATATTAAGTTTATTAAAAAAAAAAATCTAATTTTAAATACACAATTTTAATTGAAATAAAAAATATATATAAAAATTTTATGTAATTAAAAAAATAATAATAAAAAAAATTAAAAAAAATATATTAAATTCAAATAAATTAAATAAAAAAATACAAAATTTATTAAATTTTAAAAAATTAAATGAAAAAACTAAACATAAAATTTAATAAAAAAAAAAAAAATAAGAATTAAATAAAATCAATTAAATAAAAAAAAATACAAATTTTAATAAAAATTATTAACAAACTTTAGAAAAAAAAAATTAAAACAAAAAAATGAATAAAAATAAATAAATAAAAAATAAAAAACAGAACAAATTAAAACAAATTAAATTTCAAATATAAAAATTAAATTAAAAAATAATAATTTTAAATTTTTTGATTTGAAAAAAAAAATTTTAAAATCAAATTGGAAAAAAAAAATATTTAATATATATAGATATCGATATATATATATATATATATATATATATATATATATATATATATATATATATATATATATATATATATATATTATCGTGGTGGCACTGCTAATCGGCCTCCCGCCCAAGTGGCGGCAGAGCCGCAGCGAGAGGGCGGTTTCGAGATTCGGCGTCCCGCGGCAGGAGGGTGATTCTGGGAATCGGCCTCCCGCGGCGGGAGGCCGTTTCTCGGAATCTGCCTCCTGCGGCAAGAGGTCGATTCCCGATTCCTGGAATCGGCCACCCGCCGCAGGAGGGCAATTGGCGGCGCCATCACGATTAAAAAATTCTTTTTTTTAATTCTTTTTTATTTTTTCTTTATTTTTTATAATTTTTATTTTTTTGTTTTCTTTTTTATTTTAATTTTTAATTTTTAATATTTTTGAATACGTAACATTTTTTTTTTGTGTTTTTAATTTTTAATATTTTTTTTAATTTGATTTTTTTCTTTTTTGTTTTTATTTTTATTTTTTATTTAATTTTTTATTTAATTTTTTATTTAATTTTAATTTTTTTTTTTTAATTTCAAAAAATTAAAAATTATTTTTTTAATTCAAATTTTTTTTTTTTTTTTTTTTTTTTTTTTTTTTTTTTAATTTAATATTTTACATTAATTATTTTTTAAAATTTAAAATTTATTTATTAAATTTATTAACTTTTAATTTAAATTTTTTTTAATCTTTTAGTTTATTTAGTTTTTTATTTTTAAAATTTATAAATCGTTTCATTTAAAAAAAAAGAAGTAAATTTATGGATATTTGTCTTTTAATTATTTGCACGTGGTTTTTTTCATTTTTTTTGTTTTTTAATTATAGTTTTTTTTTTTTAATTTTCTTTTTCAATTTTAAATTTTGTTTTTATTTTATTTTTATTTTTTTTTGTTAATTTTAAAATTTGTATTTTTTTTCTTATTATTATTATTTTTTTAATTTAAATTTTTAAATTTAATTTTTTCTTTTTTGTATTTTATTTTTTTTTATCTACATTTTAATTTTGTAATATTAATTATTTTTAAATTTTCTATTTTAATTTTTTTTTTTTTTTTTTTTTGGTTAATTTTTTTTTTTTTCTTTAAATTATGTGTTTTTTTTTTCAAATTTTGTCATTTCTTTTGATATAATTTTCGAATATTTTTGTTTTTTTTTTACTTTATTTATTTATTTTTGTTTAAATTTTTTATTTTTACGAGATAATTTTTTTTTTTTTTTACATTTTTATTGGTTTTTTATATTGTTCTTATATATATATATATTTATCTAAGTTTTGTGTTTTATTACCAACATGAAAATCACCACTCTAAAAAAAAAAGGTTGATGTTGCATCAATACGTTTCAAAATTAGCATGAAAATCACCGCTCTTAAAAAAAAAGTTGATGCTGCATCAATACGTTTCAAAATTAGCATGAAAATCACTAACATTTTAAAACAAATATTTATACTTCATAAATAAAAATATTAGAGTGTCAAAAATGTGCACAAAAAAAAGGGTGATTCTGCATCACCACTTTTCAAAATCGGGTGCTTTTTATGCTACCAAAAAAAAGTAAGTAATAGTGCGGTTACCTATTTCATCGGTAACAGTGTTCTTAATGGCTTTAATTTTGTTAGGGTCTACCTTAACACCCTCGTGAGATACAATATGACCCAGATATTCCACTTATTATACTCCAAAGAAACATTTGGATGTTTTTTGCATATAATTGTTTCTCTTGCAATATTTTGAGCACCCTGTCAACTTGTTGAAGATGATCCTTCCAAGACTTGCTGTAGATTAGTATATCATCAAGAAATACTAGCACAAATTTTCTAAGGAAGGGTTTGAAAATGGAATTCATCAACCCTTGAAATGTAGAAGGTGCATTGGAAAGGCCAAAAGGCATGACCAAAAATTCATAATGACCCTCATGAGTTGGAAATGTTGTTTTCGGAATATCTTCAATCTTCATTCTAATTTGATGATATCATGAACGAAGATCCAACTTGGTAAAATAAATTACTCCATGTGATTCATCCAATAATTCATCAATCACAGGAATGGGAAATTTATCTTTAATGGTGAGCTTATCGAGCTCCATATAATCTGGACACATGCGCCATGATCCATCCTTCTTGTGTACCAATACTATAGGAGCGAGAAAGGACACTTTGACTAGGTTTAATTATACCCGCCTCTAACATTTACGCAATCATACGTTTCAATTTCGCTCTTTTGGACATAAGGATATATATAAGGCACGATGTTTGGAGGAACACTTCCTGGAATCAAATGAATAGCATGATCATGATCACGAATAGGTGGGAGTCCTTTGGGAGTTTCAGCCTTGGAATGATTGTCAAGACTTGTTGGAGATACGCGAGAAATAGATGATTTTGATGTTGGAACTTCTAGTGAGCATAATTGTGCAATTACACTTCGTTGTTCTTTCTTTAAAAGCTTTGTCATAACATTAGAGCTTATTATCTTTCCTGACTTCCCTGCAATACCCCGTAATTCGACTTCCTTTCCTTCTAAAAATAATTTCAAGAAAAGTTCTTAAAAATTGAAAGCTACTGTCCCCAAAGATTGTAACCAATGTACTCCTAGTACAACATCAGCACCTCCCACAGGAATGGAAAGCATTGGACTATTCAATACATATCCCCCCATGGTTAGCTTGATATTATGGCATTTTCCATAGCAATTTATAGTTCCTCCATTTGCAACCATCACTTGACATTCTAGTGTTGGGTATAGGAAACAATTTAATTCCTTGGCTACCTTACAATGAATAAAATTATGGGTGCTACCTGAATCAATCAACACTATTACCCTTTTCCTCTTGATATGTCCTTCTATCTTGAGAGTTTGAGGAGTGGTGATTCCTGCCAGTGCATTACACGATATGGTCGGACTCATTTCTTCCTCTTCTACGATTGGTTCCTGGTGTATATCTTCTTCTTGTTCATTTTCTTCTTCCTCTTCACAATCTATATAAAATAATTTCTTCTCAGCACACTTATGACCTTTAGTGTATTTGCTATCACAACTATAGCAAAGCCCTTTTGCTCTTTTTTCTTCAAATTGCTGTGGTGTCAACCTTGTAGGTTGTGGGAATCTAGGCGTAGCAACACTTCCTTCTTTATAGAAGTGAGTGGTAGGCTTCCTTGTCGCCATAATTTTACATTCAATTTTTCTTATAACCTAAATGCCTTTTCCAATAGATCGGGTTCCAAAACATGAACTTCATGTTGGATGTTATCCTTTAAATTCGCTATGAAGACATCAATCCTGTGTTCCTCTGGAATATCATTTATCCTTATATTCAATTTTTAGAAGTCCTTAATGTGCCCCAGCACTGAACCCTTCTGTTTGAGATTTATCAATTGGCTAAAGAAGGTGTTTCTCTTTGTATCCTCATAATGTGCTATCATTTCCTCCGTAAAAAATGACCAAGTGACATTTTTTTTACGGGAGAAAAGACATCGATACCATACAAATGTATTTTGTTCTAAATGGAAAGTTGCAATGCATATCTTTTGCGTGTTTTGCACATTATTGAGATCAAAATATTGCTCCATTTGTAGTATCCATGTTACGGGATCCTTGCCATCAAACTTCCTCATATCCATTTTTGGAATATGGTGGTTCTTCCCGCCAACATTAGAGTTTATGAAATCACGATTAACATTTATTTTGTTCTCATCATGAGTTTCCTCTACTATCTTTTCACCATTAGGAAACATTTCTTGTATCAACTTTGTCAAACCTTCCATGTGTACTTTTAGATCATTCTTCATGTTTTCCATTTTAGCTTCCATGTCACCCATCTTAGATTCCATGCCAGCTTCCATGCCATATATCTTATATTCCACGCCTTTCTTCAAACCATCCATATTATTCTTCACACCATCCATCTTCACTTCCACGCCTTTCTTCAAAACTTCCATTTCATTTTTTGCTGCTCTTTGCGAGAGTGAAATTTGGTGCACTTGCTCTTGTAATTTTGATAGATCATGTTGCAATTCTTCATCTTCATGAGTCATAGTAGAGCCTTCTGAAGGCTTAATGGGTGTTGAATTATTTTTACGGGGCATTTTTTTAGAACCCAATACTGATATCTATTCTACAATATGCCCTTAAAATCAATTCAAATTGATTCTTCAAACAAGACTTATGCAATTCGGAAAAAAAAAAATACACACCTTTTTCTTGCTTTTGAGGAGCTCGATATTAAAATTGGATTATCTCTGTGGTTTTGGCCCTTCAATATCTAAAATTCAGCACTGAATTATCCCTCTGAATTCTCTTTTGAATTCCACAGGTCTAACCTAATTTGGATTCTCCAAGACAAAGTTATTTCCAATCTCCCACAATGACCTAATTATGGACTAGTTCAGTAGAGCTAACTTGTATGACTTGCCACATGTCATTGTTTCTTCCTTCAGCTCTGAAATTGATATCCAAGAAACTGCAGTCCGTATACTTGTGACCACATTTTACAGCACTCCAATATGATACTCAGAGAGAGAGATATAAAAAATTTCCCATGATCACCTCTTTGAGATGAATTTTGAGAGCTTGAAAAAGAACTACCTTCCACAGATCATATCTCTGAAACTATTGCGAACCAAGCTCTAAATTTTTTTGATGAGTTTCCTTAGGATTTCGGCTTCGCACCCTAAAAATTTCAGATTTTGAACCTTCGTAGAAAAAAAGTTATAGCGAAAATTCCATGATGACCTGTTTAGAGCAGCGAAACCCTAGAATCCAAAGCTCTAATACCAAATGTTGTGTAACCAACTCCAAAAATATAATAAAAGAGATATCAATGCCTTATAAATGAGCCACTTCAAGGGGGCAACCTCCAATACATTACATAAATGAACAATTCTTGGATCATACAATTTACAAAACCTCCTTTCTATATATAGGAATCCATGGGGCCATAATGTAATCATAGCTGACCTAACAATAATAATTTAAGGGCACAATAATAACAATATGGGGGTTATAAGGGTACAATAATAACAATAAGGGGGTTACGCTAACAATAATAATGGAATATACTAGTAATATAGGGACCTAATAGTCATTTATCAACTGGTCAAAATCGGGAAGACTGAGGCCTGCCATATAGGGGAGCAAGGGAGTAGCCGGGATAGTTCCTGTTGTAGTCTCACTAATAGTATTCCCAGCATTAGGGCCAGCGCTACCACCAGCATTAGGTCCTAAACCAGACATGGTGAAGGTGACAAGAGGAGAACTTGGGGTAGAAGGAGAACCCAATGAAACAAAAGAAGAGTCAGAGTGCGGACTCGGAGAAGGACTAACTTGAATCCTACGCAGATGAGTAAGTCTTCCCACTGAAAACTAAGGATGAAGGCCAAGAAGTCTCTGACATAAACGCCTTGGAGGCACAAAGATGATGACACAAACATGGCACAAAGGAAAAAGAGAACGGCAAGGGAAAGGAGGTGCAAGATCAACTTTACAATGTCGAAACAAGGGCGAAGAGGTGCAGGATCAATTGATTTCAATGTTTTAGAGTATTTTCTTGGCAGTGTTAACCAAGCCCTTTTTCACTTAGGGTGTGTGTCCAAAGTGTGTAAATTTTAACTTTTAAACCCATAAGTTTGTAGAGAAAAAGAAAAAGTGTGTTGTGTAACTGTAAATAAACCTACAGATAATAATATATGAAGCTGAAATAATAGTAAATAAACAACTAATAATGCAATAATCTAAACCCAAGGAGGCGGGCCTCTCAACAAGTAGTCTATAGGTGGGAAAAAAACTAGTCAAAACACACCAAAATAGCCAATAGATCTAAGGTCGGGAGGGAAAGGAATCTAAAGGTCAAATCTACTAGAAAGTGGTGCAAAAAACAGCAACAATTCAGAGGAAAGATTGATGTAAATGAGGTGGCAAAAGGCTATCTCCTAGAGGGAAACTGAGTGAACCCTAGAGGAAAACTAAAAAAAAACTAAATGAGGTGATTTGTATGGATAAATAGCCAATCTAAAGCGGATCTGAAGGTAAGGTATTAGATCTGAAAAATGGTTGAACACTCTAAAAATTTCAGACAACCTGCAGCAGCTAAAAATCTTCCACAAAGTGTGGAGGGTAATCAAGCCCTAGGGGGCTAGGTTACCACTTATTTGATTAAAATAGAACAATTACAGGTCCAAAATGGGCAGAGACAAAGTTCAAACAAACCTGAACAGAGGCCCAGACAAACCTAGAAAAATTTCAGTAAAACTCCCGCAAAAAGTCTAGGTCGCAGTTTCTGACCTGTTTTCTGTAGAGGTCGCAATTTTTGGGCTGAAAAGTGCATCCTGAAGCTCCAGGTGACATTTTTAGGGCCAAAAAGTGTGACCTTCACTTCTGGCACTCTCGGTGGCAGATTTTAGCATAATGTGTCATCTCAGCTGCAGTTGATGTTTGTCACCTATGCAATAGGTCCGAAAACACACAGAAAGAATTTTTACTATTTTATGGTTTTATAGGTTAAAAACAACATAAAGAAAAGAAAAAAAAAGGTTGAAGAGAAATCCTAGGGTTTGAAGTAACTGGATATGCAAGGATCAGAAAAATGACAATGGTTGTAATCGTAAACCTGTGTGGAGTCGCCAGTTGTTAGTATGAATCTTAATTGCAAGTGTATGAAAAAAGACCACTTTAGTTGTGCATAAAAAATAGCCCTAACAACAAAACATGGTTGCCAATATCTTCAAATCTACAATTAGTTGATCAAGATAAATGCTACAAAAATATAGATCTATGCATCAAAAGACATTAAGCAGTAAATAAAACAATATTTACTCCATGCATCCAATAGACAAGACAAGAAAATGTTGAATGAATTTTATATTAAGGGCACCTAGGAGGAAAAAATAGAAGTATGTTACCAGTTCTCCTCAATGGGATGGGTTATTGTAAGTCCTCAACACTTCAGATCTAAAATTCCTTTCTTTAATGGTGTAGAAAACCCAGCCAAAAATGGAACTCAAAGGGAGCTCACAAGCAAAAGGATAGAAAAATATGACAATGATGGTGGATCAAAGTCAGACCAAAAGTATAGATCTAGAGTGATCTTAGGCAACAAAAGGTGACGAATGAATGGAAAAACCCTTCTATTTATAACTAAATATTGAGTTAGTCTAGATATTGGTGCATAATTAAAATATAATTATTAACCAAATCAATATCCAACTTTTGTGGAATATTTTATTATTTTTGTTGTAGGGAAAATGAATTTGACTCGGGTCAAATCTCTTTATTTGTAAATAATAAATAAATAAATGATTTATTTACTATTTTAAGGATGTGGTTGAGTAATAATTAAATAAATAATGATTTATTTAACTATTTATGAGTGATTTAGTCAAATTTAACAAGGAATATTATTTAAATAAGGTTTAAATAATTATTCCTAGAAAATAATAAGATAAATAATAATTTATTTAATTAATTTTCCTGTTTTGGGTTAAATATGACCAGGAATATTAATTAAATTGTTATTTAACTAATTATTCCTTGAGGAAAATCAAACAAATGTGGATTTATTTAATATTTCCTCATGAGGTTTCCTGTTTAGACCATAAACAACTTAATAAAAGTGTTTTACTAAGTTTTTTTTCACAGTGAAAGCAATTTTATTTAGTGTAAAATTGGTCTTACATGGTGTGCTTAGGTCTATCTAATGATAACAGGTTAGATGACCAAAAAATGGTGGAACAGAACAAATCAACTATCAATGCAATGATGGATCAACAAGATCATAACTTTTCAGGTCCTTCTATATTATTTTACAATCCATTATTCCAAACTTATGGGAGGATCTTGATCACAAGCTTCCTATTATGAAGGAAGATTTCATACGTTTTCTTCTGAAACCTCAACTTCCTAGTAGTGGAGTATCACTCCAAGATCTTTCATGTCAAATTATACTTCTAGGTCCCTTTGAAGGAAACATATTTTCCTCTAACTCAAAATTTCTTCTAATGTCGGAAAAAAATTATCAGGAACATTATTAATAAACCAATCTCTAGCTATGAGATATACTTCAATCATGAGGTTCTCTAAAAAATCTATGGGTAACTCCTCCACCTGATATAAGCATCTTATTATGATCCACCCCCTCTTACTAGGAGAACTCTTTTTATTTTATGTTGTCATCTAGTACATGTTAGATGTTGAATCTTATTGAATAAGGAATACCTTTAGAATTCCTGCACATCCCTCATTCCAAACATATAAAGTCTCTTTGTTATGTTCATCCATTTCCTTCATTAGTTTCCAAGTCTCTAGAATCCTCATAATCTTTTGCATTAGTCAATGTCTCTATATATTGAGATCATTGGTTCACACTTACATTTGAATGATATTCACTGGAGTTTGGAATAGATGTCTCATCAGAAATCAATTCCTTCTGGCTAGAAGAATCTTCATATGTTTTTGTTAGGATTTTTTTCTTCCTGCAAGCTAGATGTTGACTTTTCTTAAAAAAAAAATAGACCCCTCATTTAGAGAGAATCTTTTTTTTCCCCTTTTACTATATTTCAAATCCTTGACTTCCTTAATTATATACTTGTAGTTCTTACTTTCTTTCAAAGAAATGTTAGCTTCTTCATGACAAGATTCTCTTTTTACCAAAGTTTCTACCATGCAACTGCTTTCTTTCATATTTTTACTAGAAATTTTTATATTCAACAAGGCTATTATAGATGACTAGGAGTTCCTTCTTAACTTTTGATATCCTTGAAACAATATTGACAAACTTTAAATACAAATATACTAGATTTCATAGCTTATCTTGTCCTTACTAGATTCGAATATTTACTATCACCTTCTATTCATGAGAGAATGAAAAGGTAAAACTTCTTACTTCAAACATGGTGCAAGGATGGATGCAAACTGCATTAGCCATAATATTCATTATATGAAATAGTAGAGATCCTTGGGATTTTCTTCTTTCGGTTTCTTTGGAAATTCCTCATCTCCAATTGTTGATGCTTCATGATTTTCCTTCCTCTTATTGTTCTTAGGGTTCTTAGGACAATATTTATTTTAATTCCCATATTCATGACAACGAATTGGATTTTGGACATGTCTTTATTTCCTTGAGATCTGTTATCGACATTTTTGTTTTTCTTGTTTCCAATTTTCTTCTTTGGTCTAGCTACAAAAGCTTGAGAGTCTTCATTGAGAGATTGAGTATTACTTCTTTCCTTAGTCTTGATTCCTCTAAAGAGAAAAATTCCCATAAGTCTTCAAAAGTAGGAGTTTCCTTTCTAGCATAAATGCCTCTATAAAAACGATCACATTCTATAGGAAAATCATTGATTACAAAGGTAATAATTTCTGAATTAGATATATTTTCACCAACCCCTTGAAGTTGGTCTTAATTCCTTGATATCTTCATGAAATATGAAGCTATAATATCATTCTTTTTCATCCTTGTTCCAAAGAGTTGATTTTGTAAGTATATCTTGTGACCTATTTTTTTTATGGAGTACAAGTTCACCAAAGTCTCGTAAACTTATTTAGACGTATATAATTCTAAAATAAAGGTGATGAGATGCTATTTGATGGATTTAAATAAAATGATTTTAGCTCTCACTTATCCCTTATTATACTTGGCTACTTCTTGAGCATTTTTTTTTATCTCGTGATGGAATATTTCATTCAACAAATTACATGACCTCATTTTCAATAAGAACTAAATCAATTATCTTCTTACAAGCTTTAAAATTGGATGCACCTTCAATATTGTTTCTCTCCTTACAAAAATATATCATTTGATCAGAAGCATTAGACATAGAGAGTAGACGAGAACTTACTTAAGAGAGAGAGAGAGAGAGAGAGAGAGAGAGAGAGAGAACTGCTAAAAGAATATCATTCAAGGATATGTTCGAGTGAGTGAGAGATCATATAATGATGTCTTCAGGAAAGTGATCTTCAAGCTTCCTTCCTTCACGTTATCTCTGATACTATGTTGTAAAAACCAAGTGTAATGTAGATCAATGTGTGTTTACTCTTATTTATAATTACTTGTGAAAATTAGATCTCTTATTATAATTTGGTATGTCTTCTTCATCAATAAATCATACAAATGTTCGATCTTTTAGGAAAATGTATAGATCACAAGAATAAAAGAGACACCCAAATTAGACTGCTAGCGAGGGAAAAGTCTACAAAGGGAAAGCACACAAATCCTTCTCTTATAGAATCAAATGAGATATGCAAGACCAAGACCAAGACCAAATTTCCACCAAGATACTAAGTTCGACCCTCCTCCAAGTCACCTCGAAATAGTCAAAGTCAATGTTGGCCAATCTACAAAATTGTTTAAATTTATAAAAATTTGGACATACAATAACTAGGGCCAAAAATTTGCTTGTGGTCATCTCAAAAGTTTCATACTTCGATGACAGAAAATATACTTTTCACATGTGTGAACTACATAAGTAAAATTTCAGCCAATGAGGGAATATTCTTTCTGATTTTGACTTGTTCTCTTTCTCCTTTGACTTAAGTTATTTTTTTCTCCTTATCTTGTTTCAAATATACTTTTTGTTGGTTGAATGGATGAGCTCCAAGTAGGTCAAACTTGTTTCTTATATATAGTTGTCCTGGAGGGTCAAATAGGTGCCTTTTGGAAGACTACGCTGACTTGAGCAAGGGGGGCTGACTTGGTCATGTTTTGGACTTATGACTCAATATAAAATTCAAATTCCATTTTCTTACAGATGTCCAAATGGGACATGACTCAAGTAAAATTTTCCTTTGATTCCTAATAAATTTTTTTTAATATTTTTGACTCTCTAAGCATGAAGAACACCCTTTGGAAAAAATATAATAAATATGTCATTGATAAATTTACATTATGAAGACCGAAACTAGTTATAATCACCAACATGCTCCTTACCTCTAAAAGTAGCTAGTTCAAAGGAAGTAAATTACCCAAACCCATTAATGAAAAGGATTTTTTGGGCATTGTTGGGTCCTCATTTTGAACACATTTTTCACTCATTTTTCATACAATTTTTTCTTCTAATCATAAAATCTACAACATTTTATTTTTGCTACATTTTTCTACAATTCCTTAAATATACATGATAATATAGCAAGAAAGAATTAGAACGTAAATTGTCAATTTTCATACATTTTTTCATCTTTTAATGCACAATTTAGGCTATAAATTGTTTTACTAATAAGTTTCTACAAAATTATGTGATTCTATAGTGACTATCTATTATGTAACATATTTTGTAGTAGATTAATTTTTGGCTTGAGGGGTCTTGACCCAGGTTCGGTTTTAAGATTCACCAACAAACCCCTGTACTATTGGCCCTTTCGGTAGTGGCCTACTTACGCAGGTCAAGGTCTCACCCGAAGTAGTATGAGAGGGTGCTGGAACTAGGTTTCCGCACAGTGAGAGAGAGAGAGAGTTAATCAAAGTGGGTCCCTTCAGATCTAACAGAACTGCACAGGAGAAGCCCTAACACAAAAACCCTTACATTCAGATCTATGCATTGATTCCTTCTTACAGTATCACATCCATGTGCGCATCAGTAAACCATCAGTATTTAGAAAGAAGGCATAATCTCAAAAATAAAATAAAGCATAGCCAATAATCATAACACATAAACACTTATATATCACAACACAGTCTTCACATTCATTCATATCCAGATCCAACTTACAAACTCTATCTACCAGCTCACGCACACAACCAGTAGGGTCCACACATAGCAGAACTTAGGGTCTCCATGCACACTGCCAGTAGGAGCCCTTACCTAGAAAATTGACAAAATATCCACAAATTCGTATTCAAGTTTAATCCAAAACTTACCCTAGCTCTAGACTTGATTTATCCATCTATTTATAACATATTAGCAAGCACTACCCTATTGTCCACAAACCATGGTTTGTGAACTCTTGGTCTACCCTTTGACCCATTAAAACTCATTGGGGTCTTTGACTCGCCCCGAAGCCCCTGCGCTGCACTAAATATTACAAAATATTACGAAAATGGAACAAAAATGTAGTTAGCGGACCTTGCTCCAATATGACCCCAACACAATATGGTGACTCATCCAGAGTCATAGTGTTGGAAGGGTCTTCATTGTCTCCTGGAGCTATTCGAGAATGGAAGCTAAAGGGGGCAGGACACCTATTCTGTCCGTGACTGCATTCTGCATAATATAAACCAAATTTTGTGAATTTGGGCCTTTAGTAGCTGCGGTGACACTCTCCAAGGTCAGATTCAACTGCATCATGACCCCATATAATTCCTGTGAAATCTTGAGAGCTTTTTTAGCCCATGGGGTCAGATGATCGCTGAGTACCTTCTTCTCGTGCCTGAGCCCCTCAATTTAATTTATAAGTGCGTGGCTGTTCCGAACGCGTGATAGTCATTGAGCTACGATGAGGGTGGTCATAGTGGCTTCCATTTGCTGAAAATATTTCTCCTTTTGGTGTAGCTCGTCATTATTTTGGTGAAGGAGGGGATCACACTACACCTAGGACCATAGCTTCATAGCAATCTCGAACAATTTGGTGCCCATTGTGATCTTTGGGGTAATGTTGCTTGTGGCTTCTGTGACGAGCACAGCTCGCTAGGTGCGCACCTCCAGAGGGGTCTCAGGCTGTAGCTTGGCCTGTACCGATGCTATTTCTAGTTCAAATCGACCTTAACAACCTACACTTCAGTCCACGATGCCTTCATTACAGTGACCAAGCCTTTTGACCTTGGCATGTGGTGCAGCAGAGGTGGGAATTACTTTTGGCATATCCTCACAGAGATACTCTATCAAATTCTCTAACCCAGTATGTTGTGCGATGGCGACGATGTGTGTTGCCTAGGCTTGTGTGGTTTAAGTAGCTTTGTTCACAATAGTTTTCTCGACCTCACTGATTTTCTGCTGTAGCTGTAGCTCTCTGTGTTGAAGTTCACTGGTGATGGAGATAAACAGGTCATGTAGCTACATACCCGTCAGTCACGCAACATCAAGGTTGACCGAAGAGCACACATAGACTTGGTCACAAAATATCAGGGGATACCATAGAAAAATCTATGCCAGGGAGGGGGCAGATCTGAATTTCCATCACAGTGCCCAATGTTGAAACTGTAGCTGGCTAGCTTGCTTGATTTTGCCTCGCCTGATCCACACTCACCTAAATTGTTTAAGCCTTTAGCTGAAGAGCTTGCATTTTAGACTGCAAGGCATCTATCGTGGCCTTATGTTGTTCTTCCAATGCATCCCATCGGTCTTCTAACGCAATGGTGACACCGTCCACAATCTTGTCTAAGTCATATTTTATCAATGTGACCTCTGTGTGTGCACTAGGCTTAATAGCCTTGCGCTTCTTCCTTGGCCCTTTGGGAGGCTCACTATGGTGTTTGGTATCATGTGGGGATTTCACACCTTCGCCACCAAGCCCTTCGATTCCCTGATCTTCTGCAACTCTTGCTTTTCCCCTGTGGTAGCATCCTTAGGGGTTTATTAGGTCGTACTTTTCTTCGTATCATGTAACTCGAATTACTACGCTATTTCCAGTGGGATAGTATCCTTTGGGGTTTCACTTTGGCCAGATGTGCATGTTGTAACCGGGCTGTAAAACTTAAGGACAAGCTTCCACACCAGTGCCCAAGTCGAAACCACTTGGTCGTTCTTTGCGTCTGTGGCCATAAGGGAGAGTATACCAGGCTGGATCTTTGGGGGCCCGAACCTGCACATTGTGCATAGTAACCTGAAATGCTGTAATATCCTTGTACGTTTCGTAGAGCATGGGCGACAAGCATGGCCGGGAGTGAATTGCTGCCACCAGAGCACTGCCAAACAAGATCTAAAATACCTAATTCTCCTTGATGTGCTTTGGGTCTTTTGAGTCCCAGAGGTTCGCATACCGTGCACCCTCACACATATCTAGCTCGAGGTTAGGGAACATCGCCTCGTCAGGTACCTCCCATGCGACCAAGGAAATTAGCATCATCAGCCATGAGTAGTAGAACGCCTTTCCATGTTCCTGTGGCTCATGCACATTGTCTAAAAATTCATCAATGAGGTACTGCGACCACTTGTAGCAAACTCCTTTTTCGCATCTACCGGAAATTTGAATTACATAAGCAGGGATGGCTGATGCTTGGCACTTGAGCATCATTTTGCATGCAAGCATTAGGGTACCCATATGTACTCCTAGATCATTTATTGTGTCTAACAGGAACCGTCTATGGTTGCAGCCAACGTGATATTTCAGTCGGACTTCGTTAACAATCTACTTCTTGTAATTCTTGCCAATGCACTCCTTAGGATTAGACCCATGCATAGGGAGGTCAGTGATGCGGTGAATTAGGAAACTTTCAATGGTAGGATAGAGGCCTACCATGTTGGTGATGGGTGATAGAGAATTAGGGTAGCATCAATTGTGATGCAACCCTGGATCCATAAACACCCATCGTGGACTAGCGCCAACAGCTGGCAAAAAACTAGGCTGGTGATGTTGTATCGGCCAAAGTGGGGGATGCACAACAAATTTAATATCCCTGAACCTACCAATCCACATGCCCACGACGTCGGCTCTACCTTCGGCATGTTATCGTACAACACTCTTTTAGGATATAATTCTAGATCCAACGTAGGGAAGGTGTCCAGATTGGCTAAATCGTGATCATCGAACTTAAGGAGGGGGGGGCCTCTGAACATATCACCAATCAGGGGCACCTCCATCGGGACTATAGGAATCTATAGGTAGGCATGGACAACATAGAAATTCTTGGGGTCATGCACGATTGGCTTGCTTGGCTTAACATATGGTGGCAACTAGGAAAGCGGGGTCACATGCAGAGCTTTTTTTAGAGCCATCATAGGGCACTTTGATGGATCGGGTGAGCAGCCCTTAGGCACCTTTCGAGGGGAATGCACAATTTGAGGGGACGTGTGTGGCTTTACCCCAACCCACTTCGTATATTTTTGTTTACCCTTCTCTGTTACCTTCACCTTTCCTTTTCCTTTCCCATTAGCCGACATAGACACAACCTCCTCTATATCAAGGGTTAATTCTAATACATCTTTATACCCAACTTCCACAGAAGTTGTGATAGGCAATGACTCAACGGGGTTAGTAGTGGCCATCCTTGCTTGAAAGGAAAATTTAGGGTTGCTACTGTCAGAAGGGGTAGCTCACCCAGACATACATATGGAAATTGCACATAATATCTAAAATTAACCATGGAGCACAATATGTGAGAGTTTCAGAAAGAAAATGAACCCTTTGTGACTGACGCCCCTCTTCTTATAGCTCCCGATGGGGAAAAATGGTCATATTAGCCTTAATTTCAATCTATCATTACAGAAACAGTAAAAATTCCTCTCATATCACCACATTAATTGCCAAATTCCTATTCTATTCAACGGTAAAATTTATTTTTCACGCAGGCGCGCCGTTCCAATGGCTATTATTTCTAGCCACGTACTACCCTTGTGCCTGCATCACACCTTTTTACACCTCCTGCTCTACGCACTATCCCTACGCAACAGTCAAACCTACCTCTGCTTTTCTGCCCTGTTACACGCAACATCCTTGTCATAGCTAGTTCAGCCATATAGTCATTTGGCCATCACCGGGTTGTCCCTATAGGGCTTTCGATTACTTCCATTAATGCACACCGGCAAGTAATCTCCTTGCAATGTAGCCAACTTGACTACACCACCATCGGTAATCTCCTTCACTATGTATGGGCCCAACCAGTGCTTACGTAACTTTCCTAGATGACATGCAAACTAGTTTTCATAGAGTAATATCAATTCACTTTCCTTAAAGACCTTTTGTCTGATATGTCGATCATGCCAAGCTTTTTCATCAACCTTCTGAACCTGTTGGTGGAACTGAGCTATGAACCATTTATCTTCCAAGGCCACCAGCTACGCTAAGCATTCCTCCATGATGTTTGGTTCTACCATGTTTGTAAAAGCTGAAATGTGTAGGCTGGGAACAATGTATTCCATAGGCATGATGGCCTCCTTCCCGTAGACCATTATGAAGGGCATTTTTCCCTTGTGTTTCTTTCATGTTATATGATAGGCATGAGGTACTAAAGGAATGTGCACATCCCAATCGCTTCAGTTAGTGTTACAGAGCTTAGGGAGCACATGTTCCAAAATTTTATTGAAGGCCTCTACTGCCCCATTCGCCTGTGGCTGATATGGGGTACTCTTTGCATGGTGGATCTGGAATTCCTCAGTCAAAGCTGCAATAGTTTTATTAAAAAAATGCATACCTCTATCACTCATTCGAATCTTCGGGCAACCAAACCTGGTCATAATATGTTCAAAAATGAAGTGCGCAATAGTATCCGCAGTACAATCCTGGAAAAATTTCCCTTCCACCCACCTGGTTACATAATCAGTTGTAGTGATGATGTACCGGGCACCTGTATTCTTTCTTGGGGGATTGATGGGTCCTACAAAGTCTATGGTCCACTTAAAGAGCTATCTGTGGTTGCAGGGGCATCTCATCTTGACGTGAGGGTTTCCCAGTCCGTTGGCATGTGTCACAGGTCCGACAGTACACATATGCATCGTTATGCAATGTGGGCCACCACAACCCGGTCCTCAATAATTTTTGCTTAGTGGCTTTTCCTGCATAGTGCCCTCCTACAACTCCTCCATGAGCCTTAGCCAAGGTAGCTTGTCTTTCATGTTCCAATACATACCTATGAAACACCTCATCCACACCTAGCTTGTAGATTTTTCCTGTGATTATAGAAAAATCTGTTGCGCGGATGACCAATTCCTTTTTCTATGGTACTAAGTAGTCATCAGGCACCATACCTGTGGTCAAAAAATGAATAAAATATTCAAAGTGATCGTCAACCACCTTGATCAAACAACTTCGCATCAGGTAATCCTTCTTCCAGATAAGTTGGATGTTCCCCATTTTCGATCTAAGACAAGTGAACAGGCTCGACATTCAATCTCCCTAGTTTCACAAATTTCAAAATCATACGCCTAAAAAAATAGTAACCACTTAAAAATATTCCCCCCCAACATAGGCTTATTGACTAGGTATTTTAAATTTGAATGATATGTGAGCATCTGGAAGTGTCCACCTAATAAATAGTGCCTCTATTTCTCTAGGGCATACACCATTGTCAACCCTTCGCGCTCCGTGGTAGAATAGTTACGCTCTGCACTAGAGAGTTTTCTGCTAGCAAAGGAAACCAGATGATCGATGTTCCCTTCTCTTGGCTGTGCTAAGACAACTCCTAATGCTATCCCTGATGCATCAAAATGCACATGAAAGACCTTTTCCCAGTTAGGAAATATAAGAGTAGGTGCATTTACCATCTTTTATTTTAGTAGCTCAAACATCTTCTGACACTTGTCATCCCAAAAAAAAGGAGACATCCTCCTTTAGCAGCTTTTCCATCGGTGTGGTGACCAAATCATACCCTTGAATAAAATTCCTGTAGTAACCAGTGTGGCCTAATATGGAGCACAACTATTTCTCAGTGGTGGGGACTGCCAACTTGATGAAAATCGTGATCTTGGATGGGTCAACCATCAATCCCTGCTGGCACATCACATGTCCCAATTGAATCCCAAATGGGACACAGAATATGCATTTCTTGATGTTTAGCAAAATTTGATGTTTCCTGCAGGCATCCAACATCATGTGTAGGTTTGACATGTGATTATTCAGTAATCCAAAAACTTTCCAATTGTCAAAATAGACCACCAAAAACTTATGAATGAATTCCTTGAATACTGCTACAACTACACGCAAAAATATCAGAGGGGCGTTCTTCAGCCCAAACGGCATGAAAATGTACTCAAAAGATCCCCACTCAGTCATGAAGGTTGTCTTGCTGCGATATTTAGGTGCTATGTAGGTCTGATGGTACCCTAAGAATCCATCAGTGAGCAAGTATGCCTCCTGACCTCTCACATTATCTATAATTTCATCGGAGAACAATGTAGGGAAAGGATAATTTATGCAGGTGTCATTTAACTTGCGTAGGTCTACGTAGATCCTTATCTCTACTTTAGTATTCTTTTCCTGGACCACCATAGGGCTTACCCAATTTGACTATTCCACCAATTCAATGATACCTGCGGCCACCATCTTCTCTATTTCCTCCTTGACTTTATTTTTATATTTAGGATTCAGGTAATAGGGTTGCTATTTGACAAGGCATGCATCCGGTTTAAGGGTAATCCTCATAACACCCATATCCCCTATGATCCCTTTCAATTTTGAGAACTTTGTGGGGAACATATCCTGATATTCAGTTAGCAGCTCTGTGATCTTTCCCACTGTGTCACTATCCTAGTAATCCCCAATTTTGGCCATCTTGGGTTGTGCTTCCATGCCAATGTTGACTTCCTTAAGTTTCAAGGGTTTGGCTACATCAAATGCCTGTAGAAAAGGTCCTGCAATGGAATGTTCTCCTTCTGATTCTGGGATAGTGATATTTCGAGGGTCCTCATCACAATCTTCTACTGACAAATTTCTGCAGTTGACAATATCATACATCTGCGCATCCCGGGCTGGTGCAGTACATTCCTGCTTAGAGAAGGACTCATTAAAGACCATAGCATATATATCTTGTAGGGCTTCATCAATTTTCTCAGTTCCTCCCACTAGAACAAACGTTATCATGAAATCCTCAGTCATTGTAGCCAAGTGACAAGTGCGTTGGTGTAGTTCTGCGTCCAAATACCATGTGGTGGGGGTTGGTCCTAAAGCGTGAACAAACATATGGACCCATTCATTCCATGTGTTTTCATTCCATACTTCCATCCAGAGAGCCAAGTGCTTACGCAGATCCCCTCGACCCGAGAAGAGTTCCATGAGTGGGTTGACCAGAGGGTCAAATCGTAGGATCATCATCTTTCAGCATTCCCCCTAGTCCTAAAAAGCTTCCTTATGGGTTTCCCACCATCGTGTGGGGGTTTCACACATAGCCAAGTGAAGGGCCCAAAACCTCCGTTATTCAGGGATATGTGCTTCAATTGTTTTAAGAAAGTCCTTAATGCTACCAAAACCATCAAATTAGGGTATTTCTCTTACCTCTGAGGAGATGCATTGGAATCTCTTTGTGATCTTAAGGCACCGCACCACAAATACATCATGAAACCATTTCTGCCAATTTTCTACCTCTCCATCTGAGTCTAAGAATCATTCACTATATTTTTCCCAACATAGCATGCCATCAGTCATGGGGTTCATCCAATCGTCGTCTTGGGTGATCAGTTTGTATATGTGATCAACATCCTCCTCCTCACGTACTGGTTCAGTATATCACTCACCTTCTGCTGGGTCTAAAGGGACTATCACCCATGTACCTTCTCTTTCAAAGATCATACTCCTCCTTTTCAAATTAATGATACCTCCCACGTTAATAGCCCAATCCAGACCTAAGAGTGTGGGGTAAGGGTCTTCATCATCCATAATATGGATTACTTCAAAATCATCATAAAATTTAACACCTGCTATGTCTACCACAACCTTTGGCAGTCGCCCCAGTGGGATGATATTTTGTTGATTAGCCATCCATAACTGAATAGTGGACCATTCCAGCATACGTTCTCCCACCCTTTGGTAGGTTTGCTTGGGCAGGACATTTGCGCCTAATTCTAAGTCAAGGATGACTTGGTCCATTTCATAGTCTCCAATTTGTTCAGCCATAAAAATCTCCCAAGTAGTCCTTTTTCTATTCTTGTATAGCTTGTTCATAGTTTCAACCTTTGGATGCGAGGCAAAATTTTCTGCGCAGTTATCTATTAATGCTTGGAGATTCTCTACTTCCTTATGGTTGCGTAGCAGCTTCATACATGCCTGAAGGAATGGTTTAACTGCTTCATCTACTTTTGGGTCTACCGAAGTCTTCGAGGTGGATGCTTCATCTTTAGCCATCTCCTTCTGAGCTTCCTTGAAGGTTTCATTCTCCTTTTTCAGATCTAGGCTTTCCTTTTTCTCAACAGCCTTACTAATGAGTGGTTCAGCCACAACTGTTTCTTTTTCCTCAGCACCTCTGATGGAAATTCCATTGCACATGATCACATTAATACTTAGCCCATCATCTCGAGGTTATTCCTTAACCCGTTGTACATTATGCATGGGCATCTGCTGTTTCTCCTGCATTTTTTCTATTAGCACTGGGCAGTCCTCAATGACATGTTTGAATTGGCTGCAATATCTATAGGTTTGGTGCGCAGGGTTTAGGAAGTCTCTTGCATAATGTCCCACGTCCCCACAGTTGTAGAAGATCAATTGCTTGTTGGGAAAAATACTGAGAGGGGGGGGGGGTGAATCAGTATTTAGTGCAGACAATCAAACTTTTACTTTTTCCTTTCTAAAAAATCATACGCTACTTTACTGAAAGAAACTAGCGTATATACGCGGATATCCTTTACAGAACTCGCATATGTCCAGAGATCTAATTATGTGTTTGAATCTTAACTCAGATCATTGCTTTATTCATTCATCATATTTTTCAGAAATAGTAAACAGGTGCAGACAGAACAGAATAATCATCACACATATGCAACACACATGAACACCAGGATTTTTAAGTGGAAACCCAATTCGGGAGAAAACCACCGCTGCCGTCGTTTCAGCCTTCAAAATTTATTATTAAGAAAACTTCTTACAATCATGTACTGGTGCAGACTCAAACCAGCACGCAGGCACCCACCTGCAGAAGGCTACAACCTTCTCTCATTTACCAGCCTATTCTGGAAGGGAGCTACAACCCCCTGCTCTCGTTTACCAGCCTCTCCTGGAAGGGAGCTACGACCCCCTGAACTCGTTTACCAGCCTCTCCTAGAAGGGAGAAACAACCCCCTGACTGAAGGCTTTGACCCTCAGCACCACTGCAGACCACGTTTCATCAATTTTCAAACTGGATCAAATAGCTTCAACACAACCTTTCACTTATCAACAATCATACCTTGCTCATTGCTTCAAACAGAACAGTGAGACCACTGTAACCAGAATATCAGATATAACCCAGACTTCAGAATAGATATGCAGAAACACATTCAACCTTCAGCAACCATTAGATCAGAAATCATACGCGCTTTTATTTAATCAGACCCGCGTATATACGCGCTTTCCAGAAGATGAACCCGCATATACTTCAGTGCATTTTCAAGGAAAAACCCTAACTGCGCATATGCGCTTTTCCTTCCACAGACCCGCGTATACACGTGCTTTTCATGAAACGAACCTGCATATATATCTATAAAAGATAAACTTTGCAGTACAGACCAGATCTATGAACTTACCCAGATTTTTTCAATCTCTTCAACAGGATTGCGCCAGGTCTTCTTTACTTCTTTTTAGATCATCCTTGACATTCACCATTTCTAGATCTAGAGATCTTGAGCCTTCATCATGTTCATAGGTGCATCATAGATTAAGATCTATCAATTAGGAACAGGGTTCAACCATACAGATATACTTCAGAGTGAAGTATTCATCAAAGCCCAGACACATGCACACTCTTTGCACAATGAATTTCTTCTCCTTATATAGGGTTATCCTTCATCAATACCATGAGTCAAAACCACATAACTTCCAATGGTATTCCTGGACGGGATCACATAGGCGAACCATCATTCAATACAATGGGTCAAAACCATGGTATTTACCACTTGTTTTACATATTTAGTGCGCATTTGAGCATACGCGACTTGTGACGTTAATTCCCGCGTGCATACGCTACTTAGCCTAGAAAAACCCGCGTATGCCTTGGGACACACAATTTTCATCAATGTTCTGGCACACGATGAAATTCCTTTCATCATTACCTTCTGTACTGATTGAAGATACATCAGATTTACATTATTTAGCAAGCTCATCAAGTCAAGAACAACTTCGTCAAGTAGGTTGCCATCATCTTCGTCAAGTGGGTTGCCATCAAGGACAACACTCTGCATCATATTGCCAACAATCTCCCCCTTTGGACTTGATGGAAACCACGATGGTGTTTGATCACCATAACAGATAGATACATTAAGCACAACCATTATTCATGATATTCTCCCCTGATTCAAACACCATGTCACTCTCCCCCTTTGACATCAAGGGAAAAGGGCGAATCAAAACCAACAGAAGGTTTTTCTCCTCATGTAGACATAAGAGCTCTGCAGATCTGAAGTGTACTGAAGTTACCATGCTCCCCCTGAGTTCATGCTGAATCTTCAAACATATTTTTTCAATGAAGTACATGACTCTATGACCTTCCCATCACCAAGACTCATACTTACATCAAAGATCCAACCAAGTGGATTTACATATGCGACTCAAATACCCAACCAAGTGGGTTTACACATTTTGACAAGTCCTTACATGACTGAATATTACAATTTACATCATGGGTCTCAACATGTCCTTTTCATAACCAAAACCAAAAATACCTCAAGAGAGAGATCAAGTTTCAGAACCATCATAATTCCAACAATGCATTATTCTCAGCTAGGCTAATGCTCCCCCTGAAACTGTGCATCCTTTCCATATGACCAAAACTCCTCCTTAGCTTGAGTAACAACATCAGAGATACCAAACAGCACCATAGCTTGTGCTAAAGAATGCTGACCCAGAAACTTTGTCAGCAACCACACATACGCGGTTTTCTGTGTATGAATTCGCGTATATACGCGACTGTCTTTCAGGAAACCCGCGTACCCAATTTAATCTTCTGAAATTAAGCAGATATGATCTTCTGAGAGGCAGAGACCATTCCCAAATTCTGTCTGAGATATTTGAATGCTTCCCTGGGCAGAGGTTTGGTAAATATATCAGCAACTTTTTCTTTGGAGGGAACATACTCAAACTTCACCTTTTGTTCAAGCACTTGTTCACGTAAGAAGTGATATTTGATGGGAATTTTCTTGGTCTTGGAATGCATAACAGGATTCTTTGAAATACTGATGGCACTTGTATTATCACACATAATGGAGATAGGAGGTGAACATTTGATTTGAATGTCTTGTAAGGTTTGCATCATCCAGAGAAGTTGAGTGCAACATGATGCGGTAGCCACATATTCTGTTTCTGCTGTAGATAAGGCAATAGAGATTTGCTTCTTGCTGAACCAAGATACCAACCGGGGCCCCATATAGAATGCACCACCACTTGTGCTTTTCTGATCATCAACATTTTCAGCCTAATCGGCATCAGTGTAAGCATGAAGAGCAAGATCAGCATTCTTTGGATACCATAGTCCAAAGTCTTGAGTTCCTTGTAGATATTTGAATATTCTTTTGACAGCCTGAAGATGAGACTCTTTTGGACTGGCTTGGAATCGTCCAACAATCCCAACTACATGCATAATATCCAGTCTAGTCCCAGTGAGATACAGAAGACTTCCTATCATAGATCTGTATTCTGGTTGATTCACCGTGGGAGAATCATCATGAGAACTGAGATTACATCCGGTTACCATTGGTGTGCTTACAGGTTTGCACTCTTCCATCCCATACTTCTTCAGAATTTGCTTAAAGTATTTTGCTTGAGATACGAATATACCTTCTGTAGTTTGATGCACTTGTAAGCCAAGAAAAAATGTTAGCTCCCCAAGTAAAGACATTTCAAATTCTTGCTGCATGACAGAAGCAAATTTCCGACTCATAGATTCTTCATTACTTCCAAAAATGATATCATCAACATATACAACCACAATCGATAGTTTATCATTTTCAATTTTTGTGTATAAGTTACTATCAGCAGACCCCTTTGAAAATCCTTGTTGATGAAGATATTTGTCAAGACGATAATACCATGCCCTTGGAGCTTGTTTGAGACCATATAGAGCCTTTTTAAGTCTACAAACAAGATTTTCATCATTTCCCAAAATGAATCCTTCCGGTTGTTCTATTTAAACTTCTTCTTCTAGATCACCATTGAGAAATGCAGATTTAACATCCATTTGATAAACTTTGATTTGTTGAAAACTTGAAAAGCAAGAAACATTCTTATGGCTTCAAGTCTAGCTACAGGAGCAAAAGTTTCTTCAAAGTCTATACCTTCTTGTTGAGTATACCCTTTGCAAACCAGTCTAGCTTTGTTTCTTATAACGTCCCCATTCTCATTTAGCTTGTTCTTGAATATCCATTTGGTTCCAATGACATTTTTATCATGTGGTCTTGGTACCAATTCCTAAGTGTGGTTCTTTTCAATTTGATCAAGTTCTTCATTCATGGCCTGAATCCAACATTCATCTTTGCTAGCTTGATTGAAATTGTGTGGTTCAATTGTGGATAGAAATGCCAGATAGCTAGGAGATCCCACAAGAGTCCTCCTTGTTTGTACACCTGATTCCTTGTCTCCCAAAATTTGAGATTGAGGATAATTATTTTGAACATATCTGGATGGAGCCTTTCCAGATAAATCATCTTCAGGTTCTTCATTGGATCCGCTGTCTATATCATTTCTATTTGATGTAGAAGAACACAATTCACCATCATCTTCTTCTGTTGTTTGTCTTTCTTCTTTAGGGACTGGATGAGACTCATCAATAACAACATCAATACATTCAACAATCTTTCGAAGCCTTTTATTGTAACATTTGTATGCCCTACTTGTAGATGAGTAACCAAGAAGTATTCCTTCATCTGATCTAGGTTCAAACTTGCCAAGATTTTCATCATTATTTTTTATAAAGCATTTACTTCCAAAAACTCTAAAATGTTTCACAGAGGGAGAATTACCATACCAGAGTTCATATGGAGTTTTGTCACTATTTACCCGAACATGTGCCTTGTTAAGAATATTTGTTGCTGTGTGAGCTGCTTCTCCCCAAAAAATGTCAGGTGTTCCGAAATCATCAAGCATAGCTCTAGCCATTTGTTGAATTGTTCTATTCATTCTTTCTGCTACGCCATTTTGTTGTGGAGTGCCTGATACAGAAAACTATCTTTTTATGCCATGTTGTTCACAAAATTCAAAGAATTCATTTGATGTATAATCTCCTCCTCGATCAGATCTAAGACACTTTATTTTTAGATCTAATTCATTTTCAACCAGCGCTTTGAAGATCTAAAATTTTTCAAATGCTTCATCTTTGTGTTTGATCAACCCAATCTAACACATTCTAGAGAAATCATCAATGAATAAGATATAGTATTCTTCACCACGTGGTGAATTTTTCCTCATAGGTCCACATATGTCAGTATGAATGAGTTCAAGGGGCTTACTTGACGATCCTTCCTTGGCATTGAATTGCACTCTGGTTTGCTTACCGAACTGACAGGATTTGCATATGATACTTTCAGGTAGAGAAATATTGGGAAGACCACGAACAACATTAAGTTTGCTTGATTTGATTTGAGAGAAGCTTAGATGCCCCAACCTTCTATGCCATAGCCAGTTTTCTGAAGATTTACTCAAGTAACATTGTTCTTTGCAATTCTTCAATACATACAGGTTGCTTGGAGTTCTTTTTCCTTTTATAATTGTTTTACCTGTATCAAGATCACGAACCACACATTCCTTTGAACTAAAGACAAATTCAGTTCCTTGATCACACATTTGACTTACACTTAACAGATTATGCCTTAATCCATCCACATGCATGACATCATTGGCCTTCACGTTTTCTTTTAAAAACACATACCCTTTTCCTTTAATTACAGCAGGAGTATCATTTCCAAAAGTAACTTTCTTTTCCTTTTCTAGAGCACTATATGCACGAAGTTTGTGTTTATCACCTGTCATGTGTCTCGAGCATCTACTATCAATGTACCATTGATTTTCTTCACCTTCTGCAAATAACGCTATGCCACAATTTTCAACTTGTGATTCCTTCTTTTTCCATATTTTGGATTTTGAAGGAAGATGCTCTTTTGGCTGAACTTTGCTCCTGCATTCAGATTCTTCATGCCCATAGTTATTGCAATAAGAAAATTCAACTTCATTTAGAAGAGGAGAAAAGTTTTTATAGGTATTCTTCTTTGTTTCAATATCAACCCTTTTCTTTCTTGCTTCTCTTGTCATGATGGTTTTATATGCAACACATTGAGCGGATTTATGGCCAAAATTGTGACATGAGAAACATTGTCCAAAGAAGAAATTTATGCGATCATGAAATATTCTATTTGAATTTTCCTGATGATTGGGGCTTATTTGAAAGATATTCCTGTTAGTGTTCCTTGCATTAAGATGATCATGCTTTACCTGTAAAGATTCTTTATTCCCTTGCCGAGTGGCAGAATTTTGTAAACCAGCTGTAGCTGCTTTTAGATAATTTGGTGCTGAAGCTTGAGAAGATTCTCCAATATATCCAAGACCTGTCTTTATAAGAGGAGAACGTTGTACCTTGATAATCTCATCTAAGGTTTCAGATCCTTTAGCAAATCTGAAATTCAGAGTCTTTTCTTTCTCAAATTCTTTTCTTACACTTACCACTTCACATTCTAATTTATCATTGTGTTTCTTTGCCTCTTCAACCTACTTTTCCAGAGTCTTGATGGTTATTTTCCTTTCTTCTAAGAGAATTTTATATTCTTCTAAGCGTATTTTGAGTTGATTGTTCTCTTCAAGAAAATCATTGTCCTTTAGAGCATCCGCAAAAGTATCATTTTCTTCTTTAGATTCAAAAGCCATGAGAAGTCTAAGATCTTGTTCACATTCTTCCTCACTATCAGATACCCCATCACTGTCATCATGAGTATAGTAACTTCTTCTAGTGCTAGACCGGTTCTTATTTCTAGCTACTTCCTTTCCTTTTGCAGGTGTTTCTTTGTGAGGACACTTAGCAGCATAATGACCAACTCTTCCATAATTAAAACATTTGAAAGGAAGCTTACCTCTAAACCGTCTTGTACCAAGTTGAAGTTTCTTTACAAAATTCACCTCATCTTCTTCCGAAATATATCCTGATCCTTCTGCTTCTTGTACTTCTTTCGCTTTTGTAGAAGCTCTAAAAACAGCTTCTTTGACTTCAGATGGTCCTCCTCTTCTCATTTCATATGCAATTAGTATGCCATGAAGTTGCACCACAGTAAGATTTTGAAGATCCTGTTTTTCTTTGTTAAACACCATGTTGAAGCACACAAATGGTGTATGAGAAGAATAATAACACACACACAAGAGACTCAACACAATGAAGGATAAGCGTGAGGCTTTCTTATTTTCCATTATACAAAGATGTACATTTATAGTACAATGGTGTGACTCTTGGTTTCATATTCCAAGGTCACCTGGACTCCATTGTGACTTTTCGCATTCCACACCTACCCATGTAGGATTAGGTGTTCCAACATTCTTCAAGAGCAAAGACTTTTGACTCAAATTTTTCCGTTAGCGATCTCAAAATTTTCTCAACCAAAGTAGTTTCGGTTATTGTTTCTCCCAGATTTTTCATACGATTTAAAACATCATCGAGACGTAAAAAGAAACTGGAAATACTCTCATCACTATGCATCTTTAAATTTTCATATTCAATTCTGAGAGTTTGAAGTTTTGCACTTTTTACCTTTGCATCACCTTCATAACTCAGAATTATTTTGTCCCATATTTCTTTTGTTGTATTCAGCTACATGAATTTGACAAATTCTGATTCTGTTAGACTTCCTGTTATAGAATTGACCGCTTTTGCATTTGATTCATAATTCGTCCTTTCAGTTGGATCTGTTGGTGTAGCAGCTGGATATTGATATCCTTGTTCAACAATGGCCCATACATCTGCTCCCAAAGACTAAAGAAAGGATCTCATCCTCATTTTCCAGAAGATTAAATTGCTTCCATTGAAGAGCGGAGGCTTGATAGATGTTGTTCCTTCTTGATAGCTCATCTTGCTTGATCTTCCTTCTAGCGGCTAAGCTTTTTCAGAAGGACCTGCTCTGATACCAATTGTTGGGAAAAATACTGAGAGGGGGGGGGGGGGTGAATCAGTATTTAGTGCAGAAAATCAAAATTTTACTTTTTCCTTTCTAAAAACCCATATGCTACTTTACTGAAAGAAACTAGCGTATATACGCGGATATCCTTTACGGAACTCGCGTATGTCTAGAGATATAATTATGTGTTTGAATCTTAACTCAGATCATTGCTTTATTCATTCATCAGATTTTTCAGAAACAGTAAACAGGTGTAGACAGAACAAAATAATCATCACACATATGCAACACACATGAACACCAGGATTTTTAGGTGGAAACCCAATTCGGGAGAAAACCACTACTATCGTCGTTTTAGCCTTCAAAATTTATTATTAAGAAAAATTCTTACAATCATGTACTGGTTCAGACTCAAACCAGCACACAGGCACCCACCTACAGAAGGCTACAACCTTCTCTCGTTTACCAGCCTATCCTGGAAGGGAGCTACAACCCCCTGCTCTCGTTTACCAGCCTCTCGTGGAAGGGAGCTATGACCCCCTGAACTCGTTTACCAGCCTCTCCTGGAAGGGAGCTACTACCCCCTGATTGAAGGCTTCGACCCTCAGCACCACTGCAGACCACGTTTCATCAATTTTCAAACTGGATAAAACAACTTCAACATAACCCTTCACTTATCAACAATCATACCTTTCTCATTACTTCAAACAAAACAGTGATACCACTGTAACCAGAATATCAGATATAACCCAGACTTCAGAATAGATATGCAGAAACACATTCAACCTTCAACAACCATTAGATCAGAAATCATACGCGCTTTTATTTAATCAGACCCGCGTATATACGCGCTTTCCAGAAGACGAACCCACGTATACTTCAGTGCATTTTCAAGGAAAAACCCTAACTACGCATACGCGCTTTTCCTTCGACAGACCCGCGTATACACGCGCTTTTCATGAAACGAACCTATGTATAGATCTATAAAAGATAAAATTTGTAGTACAGACCAGATCTATGAACTTACCCAGATTTCTTCAATCTCTTCAATAGGATTGCGCCAGGTCTTCTTTCCTTCTTTTTAGATCATCCTTGACATTCACCATTTCTAGATCTAGAGATCTTGAGCCTTCATCATGTTCATAGGTGCATCATAGATTCAGATCTATCAATTAGGAACAGGGTTCAACCATACAGATATACTTTAGAGTGAAGTATTCATCAAAGCCCAGACACATGCACACTCTTTGCACAATGAATTTCTTCTCCTTATATAGGGTTACCCTTCATCAATACCATGAGTCAAAACCACATAACTTCCAATGGTATTCCTGGACGGGATCACATAAGCGAACCATCATTCAATACAATGGGTCAAAACCATGGTATTTACCCCTTGTTTTACATATTTAGTGCGCATTTGAGCATACACGACTTGTGACGTTAATTCCCGCGTGCATACGCTACTTAGCCTAGACAAACCCGCATATGCCTTGAGACACACACTTTTCATCAATGTTCTGGCACATGCTGAAATTCCTTTCATCATTACCTTTTGTACTGATTGAAGATACATCAGATTTACATTATTTAGCAAGCTCATCAAGTCAAGAACAACTTCGTCAAGTAGGTTGCCATCATCTTCATCAAGTGGGTTTCCATCAAGGACAACACTCTCCATCATATTGCCAACATTGCTCTCATCCTAGACCTGCACTTCCACCTCTCCCTCCTCCCCTTCATCTAGTGGGGGATTCTCCCTACCCAGAGGGAGATAGTGGTGATGAGGGGTCAGCCTACACCGTGTATAGGTTTCCCCTATCTACCATAAGGTCGAGTGTTTGGAAGTTTTGTTCGTCGTGACCCAAAAACGAGCAGAATCTGCACCATTCTTGTTTCAGTTCTAGAATATAAGCACCTAATCGTGGGCAGTGATCTATATCGTGTCTTCCTGCTACTTGACAGTTAGCACAGCACAACATGGGGGTGTTGGGTTCAACCATTTCTCTAGGGCATAGAGGGCTTGGCCCCATAGCCTGCATATAATCTGATAATAAAGGGCACTGATCCTTAGTGTGACTTGATGCCCGACAGTGTATGCACCAGACATCCAGGCTAACTTCCTTACCTTGATCCTTTCATATGTTCTGAATTTATAAGTGCATTGCCTCTAGTTGGATCTGGATCTCTAGTGCCACAAATTGAGTATCATCTCTCGATGCAGCTTCTAACTTCATGAAAATATCTAGAGATTATTCCTGGGAAATATCTTCTATTGTCCCATAGGTCCGCGAAGATGTGGTAATAGCATGGCGATAAACCACTCCTTGTGATTTTTTTCCTCGTAGAAAAATTCCCCATCACTGATGACCTTCTTCAGTCGTTGGTAAACTTCCCAGATGAACTCTTTAGGTCCCTATTTGAAGTCCTTCAATTCTAATACACATTGAGAGTATGATTTAGGCTTTCAAAAATGTTGCTTTAGGGCATCCTTAATATTTTGTATTGACATGTTCGCGTGCTGACCAATGTATCCCATAAACCAATCCAGGGCCCTTTCTTCAAAGGCTATGTACAACTACGCTCTTTTGAAAACATCATTGTTAATGTTATTCCTAGGCCATGAAAATTCTGCTACAAACCAGAATCGATCCATATCCTCATCCCCCGCACCCTTAAAGGTAGGCATTTTCATGTGCGTAGCCATATCTTCTTCAGGTGGTGGCGGAGGTGGGGTAGGGGAATTCTTACCCTTGCGTGTCTTCGATGATGGTGTAGTTGGGGGATTGCTCTCAACTTGCACTGCCCTGCCTTAGTTAGATCAGGCGATTCCCTTAAGCGACTATATACCGGTCTATCTCATTCTTGATTAACCTGATAGTATTTATCACTTTGTGTCATGCTTCTGCTCTAGTCAGAGGTCATTCACTCGGTGTGGCCACACAGGACACCCTTTACACAAAATAACATCTTAATCAACAACGAGAAGGTTTTAGGAACTTACCTCTAAATCCTTTGAAGAACCTTCACTCTGCTTCCAAGTAGGACACAAACTGATCAACTGCAAATTTTGTTACAAATTCACCCAAAATAATATCAACCCAGTGATCTATAGTCCTGGTGATCTTGTTATCAGTCTTTTTCAATTGTTGGATCAAGTCAAGGGTCCATTTCATGACCTAATCATCTTTCTAGGAGGTTTGGAATTCCGCCAATCATGTCAGTCACTCTTGTAATTCGTGTGAGAAGGATACAAAAAATACTTCATGCACTTCTATAAATATGTACTTGTTCTTCCACTCTTCAACAAACAACTTCTTACTTATATTCTCCGTTAGGGTAAACTCCTGAATATTTTTTTCGAACTAGTCCTCAAGTTCAGGCTTTAATGGCTACCAATGACCCTATGGCATTACCCGATCTCTCTCTAAAAATGCTCTAGGTCCCAGCAGCGGAGCCATTTTTTGGCTTGAGGGGCCTTGACCCAGGTTCGGTTTTAAGGTTCACCAATAAACCCCTATACTACTGGCCCTTTCAGCAGTGGTATACTTACACAGGTCAAGGTCTCACTCGAAGTAGTATGGGAGGGTGTTGGAACCAGGTTTCTGCACCCTGAGAGAGAAAGAGAGAGTAAATCAAAGTGGGTCCCTTCAGATCTAACAGACCTGCACAGGTTAAGCCCTAACACAGAAACCCTAGTATATCGGTGGAATAACTTAAGCGAAGATCATAAACCATCATATAATATGCTAACTGAATCAAGGTGACTAATAATAACTAGATCTATGAATTCATTCCTTCTTATAGTATCACATCCATGTGCAAATAAATAAACCATCAGTATTCAACGAGCAAGAATAATCTCATAAATAACATAAAGCATAGCCGATAATCATAACACAGAAATACTTAGATATCACAACATAGTCTTCTCATATCCAACTTACAAACTCTATCTGCCAGCCTGCACACACAGCCAATGGAGTCTGGACACAGCAGGACTCTAGGTGTCCTCACACACAGCCAGTAGGAGCCCTTACCCAGACAATCGACAAAATATCCACAAATTCATATTCAATCTTAGTCCAAAACTTAGCCTACCTCTAGACTTAATTTATCCATCTATTTATAACATATTAGCCAGTGCTACTCTATGGTCCGCAAACCGTGGTTTTTGGACACTTGGTCTACCCTTTGACCCATTACAAAAACTCATTGGGGGCTTTGACCCGCCCCAAAGCCCCTACGCTACACTAAATATTACAAAATATTACAAAGCTGGATCAAAAATGTGGTTAGGGGACCTTGCTCCAACATTCATCAACATCTATGGTTGTGAGTATCAAAAGGAGAAACCATGACTTGAAGGAGATTAGAATAACATGGATATGGATACGTTTTCATCAACCAAGTTCTAGAGTAAGAAAATAATTAGTAGATATTGGTTAAAGGCTAGGTCAATAAGAATAGCATGACAATGTATTGGACCACATCAACACATATCTATTTACAAAATCACCTTGAATATCCATCTATGGATTCTATGCATCTAGTCATGAAGGTCATGATAGTGGGAAAAATCACTTATCACTACCAAGGTAATTTAGGAATAATAGTTCTCTATCTATAAAAATAATTCAGTTTGTAAATACGCAGGCTTAGGCGAGATGAAAACTATATTGATAAATCAGTTTAAAAATAATTTGGACTCTATACAAATGACATTATTAAACACATATATATAAGATACATTTTGGATACTATTAGACTTTGTATTTTTTTTCCAAAAGTTAATAGGAAGACAATGATTTTTTCTTTTCATATTTTTCAATTTTGAAGAAGTGTGCTGAGTTAAGCTACGTATGTAACATTTCTTGCAACAAGACCTAATCCACGAGGCCCACATGCGTAACAACACTCATTTCATAGTTAAATTTTAATTAATTATTTATTTATGTTGTATTTTTTATTCATGTTGTAATTTTGATGTATTTACTATTTTGAGTTTGATTTGATGAATGCTTACGATTTGTTGATCCAATATTATTTGATGTTTTTAGTAGAGTTTTTGGAAATCTAATATATGATTTATAATTGAATAAATTACTTTGTTGTTATTATAAAAATCATAGTTAAAATTTGTAATGGGATGTTGAACTAAGTAATTATGTAGATGCCAAATTTTATAAATTTTATTAATTCTTACAGCATTTTATTCAATTGTTTTAAATATTATCATATATATATATATATATATATATTCTTTAATTCATAAAAATAATACATGATATTTGTTACGGAGACTTTACACTCTTGGCCTTACTCTTACTAGATTTATTTGTTGACCAAGAGAGATAAACAAAACCTAGAACTAAAATGCCAAAAACTACCACATTGTCATGGCCCAAATACACCTAAACACCAAGACAATAAGAATACATACTTGACCCAAATAAATTAAAAATTATTGGGTTGTGGTGGGGGATTCCTATCCCATCGATGATCCTCAGGGCCTGGCCCCTCATGTGCATGAAACTCCAGATGTTCCATCTGCCCCTATAGCTGATATAGCTTCTACGTAATACAACATGGCCTCATGAGAGAAAGTCAAATATGTCCAAAATAACCCAATTTTTGTGTTGAATATCACTTAAGTAGGCTATCACTTCATTCCTATCTCTAATTCATTTTTGCGGCATCTACGCAAAGGTCCCTGCCATACCATGAATTTGACAAGATATGAATTCCACCAAGGGTGGATCTTGTATAGGGCCGAGAATAGGAATATTTTCCCTAGCCAAATTTCCATCCAAAACCACCTCTCGACCTTGTTCGTTGGTCACTCCCTCTCTTCTATCTCTGTCCTATTCCATATATTCTTCCATTGTTTCTCCCCCCACACCCTCGTGAATATATCTCCACCAAACCTTCACCCCCATGGTCTGGTTCATTAATTTCAGATCGCTCATCCCCATACGTCCCCTCTTCTTTGGCAACACACTTTCTCCTAGGTGACTAGAGTCCAGTTATTTTATTATTCGCCCCCTTACCAAAGGAATTTGTGAAAAAATCCAATTAGGTCTTTGTACACATATTTATGTTCCAAGAGCATTGAGATTTGGTGGATTGGTAATGCTTGCAACACCAACTAAGGTAGGGTAATTCAAATCTATAGATTAAGGGCCCTAAAGGTCCAATTTGATAATATTTTGGATATCTTCTTTTGGAACTCACTCAACATTGACATCCACATTGAGTTCACTTCCATGGGAATACTAAGAAACTTGGTTGGGAGAGTTCTGTTTTGGAAGCCGAGAGTTCTAGCCAAGTGGTGTTGTATCAAGAAAATCACATTAAATAATTATATATTTTATTTATCACCATTGATCCTAGTTACCGATGCTTCTTGAGAGTAATCCAAAATATGATTCAAGGCCCTAACGTTTTTGATCGATGGCTAACCATACATCATGGTTTCATCCACAAATTTTTGATTGGTTATTGGAAGGTGCTAACCCCATTGACCTAGAATTCTCAGTACCCCTCGATATACCATTGATTTAAAGTACCTCACTAGGCCATCAACGACCAAAATGAACAAGAAGGGGGATAGCGGACCCCCTTGCCTTAAACCATGTGATCCTGTAAATGTCCTAGAGGTGAGACATTGATCAAGATAGAGTAAAAGTGGGTGGATATTAGGGAAAAGACCCAACAAATATATTTTAGTGAGAATCCATAACCCTCCAAAACACTGAGCATATATATCCAATTCAACCTATTTTATGCTTTTGATTGGTCCAACTTAATAACTATTCTTGACTTCTTCTTTGTCTTCACTGAATGAATCACCTCATGAGATGTTGTAACTCCATCTAGGATTTTCCTCCCTTCTACAAATATCGTTTGTTCTGGCTCAATGAGATACTTTAAAAGAGGCGTCATTATATGAACCGTGATTAAAGAAATGATCTTATATATTACATTACACAAGGATGTAGGCTTGAAACCTATAGCTACATCTAACTGGTTTGACTTAGGAATCAAATTAATAAAAATAGCATTCAGACCAGACCATACCTCCTGGGATTGTCGAGATTCTTCCACTACTGCATGAACCCCCCACCCAATGAAGGGTAAAAATGCTTTGAATAATTCTATTATAAATCAATTCGACCTAGGAGCCTTAATTTCTAGCCATATCATTCACCATCTCCTCGACCTCTACTATAGATATCTCCCTCATTATAGTTGCATTATGCTCCAGGGTTACCAATTGGGGGATGAGACATGTGATATGGGTGATGGATTCTCTCTTATTGTTTTTTTCCTCGGTTGGTAAATCTCTATGATGTGAAACCAACTTTCTCTTGATCTCTTCATGTGTCAACAAGTGAGCACCATCATGAGATCAAAGAGAGAATATATGGTTGTGATGGAAATGCTTCATGAGCTCAAGGTGAAATAAGTGATTATTGTGTTACCCTTCCTTGAGCTATTACACTCGAGACTTCTGACACGAGAGGGTCTCTTCTTTCTTCCAACGAGCCTCTAATTCTTCAATCAATATACCTTCCTCTGCTACTATCTACTCACTCCAAGCCTCCAAGATTTTATGAGATTTCAAGGCTTCCATATGGTCTTCCAACTTCCTTTTCTCCTTAAACTTGTCCCCAAATTCTACGCAGTTCCATTGCTTGATTCATAGTTTTAATTCTTTCAGCTTGTGCTATAGAGACTACATCTATGAGCTTCTGGTGACCTCATTATCACTCAACGAATCCTTCGACTTCTTCTAAAAACTCATATGTTAGAGCCAAATATTCCAAAATATTTCAAAGAAGAATGGGTGATGATGAGGTGATCATTTCAAAGAAATCTCTAAGCATATGGGCTAGTGATCCTAACCCGTGCCTAGTAGAATTTACAGTTCCACAGAAAGGTCCCTGACCAATAGATCCTCAGAGACGAGGAAACAATCAAGTCTACAAGAAATATGGTTTTTACCTCCTATTCAATTTTTCCAAGTGTGTTTTCCATTTATCGTGTCGATATCCACTAGCTTTAGGTCTTGAATCAGGTCTTGGAAAATGGCAGACACTAGATCCATACGATGAATCCCTCCCTTCTTCTCCCCCAAGCTTGTGATCATATTGAAATATCCTGATAAAATCCAAATTTACCCTCTAATTTGTGAATGTAATGTCCTAATCTCATTTACGAATCATTCCTTCCCATTTGGGACCACCAAACCATAGATCATAGATAGCTAGAGGTCTTCCCTTGAACCAAGGAAAATGAATCTTCCTATTAGGGTGTTATTGTTGGCCCACCATTTTCTGAATGTAATTCCCTGTGAGTGCGAGGACGTATCTATCCCTCCTACATTTCCTCTTGCTTCTGTACCTACAACCTCACATTTTGTCCAACACCTTTCTAATATCTCTTCAAGCTTGACACAAGAGACATTTGATTCTTGTAGGATGATTAATTCTACTTTCTCCTTTGTAATTCAAGGTTTTAAATACCTCTATTTTCCTTTACTATTTAGGCCACGTATATTCCATGACACATATTCATGATTTCTTTATTTTTGGATCATATACTCCAAAAATCCTGTTTACTAATCTAGAGTTCAGTAAAAATTCCCCTGCTTCTTTGATAACTTCCCATGTTTTTTTCCTTCTTTTACTGTTCTGATCCACGGTGGTTTCCTCTTCAGCCTTGAATGGATGAGAATAACCTTTCTGGGCTACCCCTAATCTCGAAGACCCACTCTCTGGTCCAATATGGGATTTCTTCCAAGACCCATTGAAGTGCAGAAAATGATGGAGCTAGACCTCTCAAATTTTCTGGACCTTTGCACAAGCCCATGTTCTTAGAAAATCAAGCATAGTTTTCTCATCATTGTTTATGTTATCCTGCAAATCTCCTTCTTCCAGGATCAATGATGTTTTCACAAGTAACTATTTAAAATCTGTATAGCTTGATGGATTTGTTATAAGTTTTCACTTTGGTTGTTTCTTCCTTGCCTCACATTCCTGGTCTTCTACCTCCATCCTTTGTTTGTCACTAGCTACTTGCTTGATAATAGTGGTTCCTTCGACATTCTCCTCTTGATTCAGTATTGCAAATGGGTTCTCATATTTTTTGTGTTGAGTTATTCCATCTTTATATCTCTACATTTTCCTCTCATATTGTGCTTAGTTAATAATACCGCACAAAAAATAGTCATCCTTTGGCAAAACAGTTTCTGAACACATGGAGGGGAATTTTGGGAAAATGAAAGAAATTTTTTTCAAGGAGGAGAAAATAAAAATAACCTCTTCTAGGTTTTCTATACGTGCTATTGATTGTGATTTTGGAATGCATATTCAAAGAATATTTTCCAGACTGCACAAATTTCATGTTTTATTCATTTTTTTACAAAGGATTTTGTGAGAACTGGGGAGGAGTTTGAAGGAACTGAAATAGGTTTGTGTTGAGAATGAGCCAAATAACAAAAACCTCTCTCTTTTATCACACCAATTTTATAGTTTGATATGTACATGCATTTCTTGAGGGCGTATATTTGTAGTTTTTCAGCAGCAGAACTATGAATTTTTGCAATTCTATTTGAAATGTGAAGCCTATAGATGTTATTTTTGATGGAATTTTGAAATGGTCATGGGAATGTTGAGAATTTTAAAAGGATTATGGCTTTTTTCTTGGTTTCCTAGTGGCGGGAAGGAGGAATACTACCCCTTTGAAATTTGTATTACATGGTCACTATGGAGCATTGCACACAAGTCTACACTTGTTATTGAGGTAGTCAGTTGTGAGAAATTGAATGGATGGAGGTGTTGCTAACTTGGGAGATGAGTCACCATTGCATAATCAACCAAGTGTCACTTATTTTTTGGAAAAATAATGAAAACAAGGAATTCTATCAGTTGTTGCACAACACAAACTTGGGAAAGTATTTTTTTTCTTCTTTTTATGACCAGAAAAGTGTGGTTTGATGTGTAGGATGTTTTCTCATCAACTTAGATAGTTTTGAGATAGGATAATGTGATCAGTTCATAGGAAGTTTTTTGTTTTTCTATTAAAATAAAAAGACTACACAAGATGGAAAAGTTGTTTCTTTTGGGTTTTATTCGATCCACTTTAGGGATTAGATATGTGTTGCATATATATATGTTTTTATTATGGTGTATGTCTATTTAATGCTAGAGACTCGAATGAAGAAGGGTTGGAGAGCATTATGACCTAGTTTGCATGGACTTGTGTACTATGATCTGATTCCTTATGACTAAAATGCTTCCGGATCAGGTGTTCCATTCCCCATTCACAAAGATACTTATGGTATGATGCTTTATATTTGTGTTTCCCCTATTCATTATTGATATTTTCATTCTTCTTTTAAATATTTCTAGTTTGTGGGTATGGTGATCCAACTATGTTAGAATTCAATCTAGTATTTCTCTAAATCAAGTTGTGTCAAATTATTTCAATTGAAGATGAAGTAATTATACCTTTGTCGACTACTATGTATTCTAAATACTTAGTATTGAATATAACATATTATAATTCCATATATTCTATTACATCTGAATAAGTATCTCTTGTGTTATCTTACACTATACCACAAATTTGTTTATTTTATCTCAAGCATGTACTAGACAAGCCTTTGTGAGTGAAACTGGTTGTTATATCCATTGGCATGATAAGCCAATATAATTTCTGATCAGAAGTATCCATTTTCCATAAACATTCATTTATTCTGAACAAAAAATTTAAAAACCTTCAGATCTAGGCTCTCTGTGTTCCTTAATATCAACATCTTTAGTTTTCTTGAATGAGGGAGACCCCTTCAATTCAGAAAGACTAGTTTCTAGCTAAAACTCGTTTTGTGGTTCCCTATGAGTTTTCTCCTCTAAGCCTGGAGAGGTCTACAGAGTGCTAACATATTGGTGCCATTTTCAACGAGAGAAAGGTTTCATATTCGCCCAGAAATATCTTCAATGTTTCAAATTTGGTTTTTGATGGTGGACAACAGCCAAACATAAAAAAGGTTTGAACCATTCCCCTAGTGGCTCCAAAAAACTTCAAATTATATTTAAAGGAGAACATCCCTTATCAGTAGAAGGATGGAAGACAACGTGTGAGGGTCAGGTACTTGAACCTGAATTTTTTGTAGGATATAATTTTTTGCTGTATCAATTGCTTCCTATCCTTTCCTGAAATGTCAAAATAATTTTATTCTATCTACTGAATCAAAATGTTGACTGTATATTTTCCCACAAGTCCCCTTCTAGAAGTGTATATCATTCTCTATAAGTTGCAAATGCATATCCTTTTTTTATTTGTTTCCTGAAGAAGGTAGAAATGATAATCATAGTCCAGCTAGTACAACCACATCTCAGACCTCTGTCATGGTTGCTTCTAGGTATGCCCCATTAAATCTACCAACCCCTTTGCATGAGTTACCATAGAATTATGGTTAGACGCTACCTCATTTTAATGTCACATGTAAGATCACAATAAGGATGCATGTAGAAAAAATCATTGACTTCATTGAACTTGAGGAAGTAGATCATGAAAATGTCAAATTGAGGTTGCTTTCTCAATGTATTTTAGGAGAATTTAGGAACTGTTGTACAAGTTTGAAAACTTGAACCATTCCTAATTTCCAATAGTTTGAACACATTTTACTTGACAGATGGGAAGTTAAAAAGAACCCTTTTCAGGTTATGGATGAGTATCAAAATCTAAAGATGCATCCTGATGAGATAGTCTAAGAGTTCTCAACCAGATTCAATAATTTATATGATTCCATACTTATTGATGTAAAGCCTCTCCCAGGATTGGCTATGCTTCACTATCTAGATGGTTTTTATGTTGAGTTTTCCTATCATCTCAGAGAGAGGAATCCCACCACTTTGGAGGATATGCAGAAAATAGTTGTTGATGTGGAAGAAAATTTCTTGATTAAAAAAGCAAAAATAGAAGTTGAAATAAGGGAAATGGTTACGGAACATATTTATCCATTGTCAAATCTTAAGCTGGATACATTGATGAAAACCATGGAAAGGTTGATGGAAAAATTCATTATGCAAAATAAACCTTTTGTTAGAGGGCAACAAAGAAGATCTCCTCCCCAAGCAGTTTTGGTAGAAGAAGGAGACTTTTTTTATTTATGGAGTGATAAGTCAGAAACCAATTGTTTTATTTATTCATTTTAAGAAAATTTTAAGAGAAACCAGTGATATGTTCCCAGGAAAAGGATTTCAATTTCATCAATTTAGAGAAAGCAGTCATCCTGAAGAACATGTTGAAGATATTGATTCAAGTGAGAAAATTTATAATTTTGACATTGAACATGAAGAAATTGATGAATTTGTTGATGATAACTCTCTACCTTTATGTTATTCTACATTTGAATTTTTTTGGAGAAAATTATAAGATCACTAAGAAAGAAATAGAGCAAGTTGAAACTAGCATAACTTGGCAACAACCTTCGGATATAGTTGAGGACCATGTTGCTTGTTACATTGAAGACTCCTTCATCCAAAGATTGCATCAGGATTCTTTGGTTTTTTATCATCTAATAGATGATTACTTGTATGATTTCTGCAGTCAAATTTCTTCCCCTTCAGCTAGTTATGAGTTTGAAAAAAGGGTGATGGAAACTTAATATGTTTTCAAGAAGATTTCTAGCATACCAAGTTTTCTCCTTTTGCTGGAAATGAAGCAGATAATATTGTTGATAATGAATCTCATGTATGTTCTCTTAAGTTTGATGTGTATATTGAGGAGCCTTGCCAATTTTTATGTGATCGAGTAGAATATCAGGATATTCTTTTTATTTTTTCTTTAGCCCAATCATTTTTTGAATTATTATTTCAAGAAGAAGCCTATGAGAATAAAAGTTTTGAAGTTGCATGCATGAAGACTCTAGATAGTGAAATCATTCCATGTAATAGACACCCAGTATTGCAAGAAAATTATGAAGAAGAGAATATTGTTGAAGACCTTATGGATGTGGATATTTTTGTTGTTGACAAGCTAGTGGATGAAAACAAGGAGAGTGATTGTATTTTTCCTAGTTTTCAAGATGAGGTAACACTTTATATTATTGAGTATTATTTTTTTGCTTTCATGTAGTCATAAAAAAGGTGATTTTTCATGTTCTTCAAGATCCTTTGGCCACTCTATTGCACCCATCAAGGAAAATGGTTTTTCTTACATTTGTGGATAGCAGTCATTAATTTTAGTGGTAGTTTGGGTTTCGAGTCTTATATTTTTTTTGCTTATTCAAAGGAATTGTGAAGAGAATTCAGTCAAGTAGTGATTTTTTTGACTGGCTACATTGGAGAGAAGAGATCACCTTGTGTATATGCATTCAGCAACTGTAAAAAAATATCATCAAGTTTGAAGCCCGAGGAAGGCCCTAAGAATTTGGTGACGTGTTGTCAAATTTTTTATTTCCTTTAAAGTTTTCAGTTATATAAGTTTATTTAGTTAGTTGGTAGTTGGATTTTCAGTGAGTTAGTTAAGTTCTAGTCTTGAGTGTTTGAATCCATTTCCAAATGAATAGCTTAGTAGTTTTCATTTTTTTTCTTAGAACCTCGCAAGGAGTTTTCCATCCCCATTGGAGCCAATGTTAGCGTCAACAATTTTCACTTTTTGAATGTCCTTGAATCACTTAATTTTCAGTTTGAATAAGTCGAACTAATAAACTTTGTCAATGTCATAAGTTCGAGTGTCATTTGTCTAAAATGTCACCATGTGTCTGGTCATTAAGTGGTTTGTCTAAAGCTGTAAAAAATGTTGATTCGTGCAAATTTATCATCACGAATGTTGAGAAATTGAGCCGTGTGGTATGTATCAATGATGGGTCTATCGGAGGGTTTAATGAAGTCAGTTTCAATTGAAAATTCATGTTTCCCAAAGCAATATGACCATTAAAGAGCCATGCCTTTCTTTCCCCAATCATTTTATTTTCACTATTCATAAGAATCTAAACCATATCCAAAATTTCCCTTTTCCCATGTTCCATTTATCAAATCTTATACCCCATATCCCTATCCATTTATCATTCCCTATTCCTAACTATATAATTCCCATGCTCCCCATCCCATCCTAGTTCCATCCCCCTTAAATGACCATGATTTAAAATCATATAGACATAACCCACATATTCTCCACTACCTAAAATAACATACCCGTCCAACCTATCTAATGACTATTATACAAACCATCATATTTTACAAAGGAGGCGCTTGAATGACATCACACAAGGAGACAAACATTACTGCAAATTCAAATTGAATTGACAGAGCACGATATTCTTTGCACAAGTGTATGCATAGTTGATCTCCAAGCCTGGTGGATGCGCGTGGTCAAAGATTAAGAGTTAGTTTTTATTTAAAAAATCCAAGGATCGAATCAAAAATCCATAGTGATGACATAATTATTCATTTTGCATAGGTGCTACGCAATAGTCGCTGCACACAAAGCGCTATGAAGTTGTTGCGCAACGTCTTCCTGAAGTCATCCAGTGTCGACACGTTTTTATTAGAAATTTTCAGAGGTAGGTTCATGTTAATAAGCTCTCAAGTCTATTTTATTCCCTAGTTCAATTCTTAATAAGTTGTGCTACCTTCATTTCAAAGGTTGCTGCACAACCCTTGTTTCGCTCCACAGTATTGCAAAAAAAATATGTTTTAATCATCCTTTTGCAGAATCGTTTCCGACCACATGGAGGCATATTTTGGGAAACTGAAAGAGGTTTTTCTCAACGACAATAAGAATAACAATAACCTCTTCCATTTTTTTCGCAGGTGTCATGGATTTGGATTTTCAAATGCATCTACAAAGAATAGTTTTCGGACTATGCAAATTTATTGTTTTATTCATTGTTTTGTAGAGGGGTTTGTGAGAATATGGGGAATATTTTGAATGAACGGAAAGTTTTTTTTGTACAGAATGTACCAATTAAAAAAAAATCTCTCAGTTTTTACATAGATTTTATAGTTTGGGAGCTATAGGCGTTTCTTCAGGGCCTATTTTCATATTTTTTTAGTAGCGGAATTATGATTTTTTGCAATTTGATTTGGAATGTGAAGGCAAAAGATGTTATTTTTGATGGAATTTTGATATGGTCCTAGGCATGTCTATAATTTTTAAAGGTTTTTAGCTTGTTTCACGGAGTCTAATGGTAGGAAATAGGCACAATACTCCTTTGAAAGTTGTATTACATGGTCACTATGCAACGCTACGTAGCTGTTGTGCCCAAGTCTACACATGCTATTGAGGGTGCCAAATATTATAAATTGAATGGATGTAGGTGATGATGACTTGGGATCTGAGTCACCATTGAGTCATTAGACAAGTGTCATTTTTTTTGGGAAAATATCATGACACCAGTGCATGCTGTCAGTTGTTGTGCAACAAAAACTTCAAAAATTATTATTTTTTACTATTTTTATGACCAGAAAAATGTGTTATGATGTGTAGGATGTTTTTTCATGAACTTAGATGGTTTTGAGACGAAACAACGAGATGATTTCGTAGGAATTTTTTATTTTTCTATTAGAATAAAAATACTACACAACATGGCAAAGTTGTTTCTTTTGTGTTTGATTTGATCCACTTCAGGGATCAGAGATGTGTTGCATCTAGATATGTTTTTATTATGTTTTATGTCTATTTAATTTTGGAGACTCAAATGAAGAAGGGTTGGATAGTGTTACGATCTAGCTTGCATAGACTTGTATACTGTGATATAATTCCATATGAATATAATTGTTATGGTTCATGTGTTCCAATTAGCATTCACGGAGATAATTATGGTACGATTCTTTATACTTGTGTTTCCCATGTTTATTATTGATATTATTCTTTCTTCTCTAAATTTTTTCTATTTTATGGGTATGGTGATTCAGATGTGTTAGAATTCAATCTAGTATTTCTCTAAATCAACTTGTGTTGAATTATTTTAGTTGAAAATGATGTAATTATACCTTTGTCCAATGTTATGTATTATAAATACTTACTCATGAATATGAAGTATTACAATTCCTTCTATTCTATTACATCTGAATAAGTATATCTTGTGTTATCTTCCACTATACTACGAATATGTTTCTTTTATCTCAAGCATGTACTAAAAAATCCTTTGTAAGTGCAAATGGTTGTTATATGCATAGGCATGATAAGCCAGTATATTTTTTGATCACAATTATGGATTTTCCAGAAACATTTATTTATTCCCAAAAAATAATTTACAAACTTCAGATCTAGTCTTTGTGTGTTCCTTAATATCAACATCTTAAGTTTTCTTGAATGAGGGATCCCTCTATAGTTGGGAAAGACCAGTTCCTAGCCAAAAGTGGTTTCTTGGTTACCTCTAAGTTTTCTCCTCTCAACCCGGACAGAACTATGAAGTGCTAACAAGTGGCACATGTAACCTACAATGGAGATCCTCTATCATAGCATCACTTTCTAGTCTCTATCCTGACGTCTATCCACCCTAATCTGTAGCCCAAGGAATTGCGGCTTGGACTATATATCCTACCAGTTTGACCGGTTTTATATTTCCATCACACAAGTTTTGAAAATTGTGCTTCCCAAAGCAAGATGACCATTAAAGAACATCACCTTTCTTTCCTCATTCTTTTTATTTTCACTATTCGTAAGAATCTAAACCATATCCTACATCTCCCTTTTCCCATGTCCCATTTATAAAATACTATACCCCATACCCCAATCCATTTATCATTCCTTATTCCTAACTATATAATTCCCATCCTAGTTCCATCCCCCTTAAATGACCATGATTGAAAATCATATCTACATAACCCACATATTCCCCACAACCTAAAATATGATAACCATCCAACCTGTGTAATGATTATTATATGAACCATCATACTCTACAAAAGAGGGGCTTGAATGACATCACACAAGCAGGAAAACGTAACTGCAAATTCAAGTTGAACTGATAGAGCGCCATCATCTCCGCACAACTATATCCATAGTTGATCTCCAAGCCTAGTGGATGCTCCTAGGAATTTTTAAATGGTCCTAGGAATTTTTATAATTTTTAAATTTTTTTGGATTTTTTCATGGAGTAATGGCAGGAAGGAGGCACAATACTCATTTGAAAGTTGTTTTACATGCTCACTATGCAGCATTGAGCAACTGCCGCGCACAAGTATACACATGTTATTGAGAGCACTAACTGTCATAAATTGAATGGGTGGAGGTGATGCTGACTTGGGAGCTGAGTCACCATTGAGTCATCAACCAAGTGTTTCTTATTTTGGGGAAAAATCATGACAGAAGTGCATGCTATCAGTTGTTGTGCAACACAGACTTGGTAATTTATCTCATTTTCTTATTTTTATGACAAAAAAGTATGTTTTGATGTGTAGCATATTTTTTCATGAGATTATATAGTTTTGAGACAGGAGAATGTGCTGAGTTCGTAGGAAGTTTTTTATTTTTCTATCAGAAGAAAAATACTACACAACATGGCAAAGTTGTTTCTTTTGTGTTTGATTTGATCCACTATAGGGATGAGAGATGCGTTGCATATATATGTGTGTGTGTGTGTGTGTGTGTGTGTGTGTGTTTTTCTTATCGTGTATGTCTATTTAATGTCCAAGACTCGAATTAATAATGGTTAGATAGTGTTACGATCTAGTTTTCATAGAATTTGTACTGTAATATGATTCCTTATGAATGAAATATTATGGTTTAGGTGTTCTAGTCACCATTCGCAAAGATACTTATGGTATGATGCTTTATATTTTTGTTTCCCCTATGTATTATTGGTCTTATTCATTCTTCTCTAAAATATTTCTAGTTTATGGGTATGTTGATTCAGCAGTGTTAGAATTCAATCTAGTATTTCTCTAAATGAAGCTGTGTAAAATTATTTCAGTTGAAAATGAAGTAATTATACCTTTGTCCATTGTTATTTCTTCTAAATACTTACTCATGAATATGAAGTATTAAAATTCCATCTATTATTTTACATATGAATAAACATATTTAAACAAGCCTTTGTGAGTGCAACTTGTTGTTATATGCAAAGGCATGATAAGCCAATATATTGTTTGATATCAAGTATCCATTTTCCAGACAGATTCATTTATTACCAACAAAAAAAATAAAATCCTTCAGATGTGATATCTGTGTGTTCCTTCATATCATCATATTTAATTTTCTTGAATGAGGGAGCCCCCTCTAGTTGGGAAAGACCAGTTCCTAGCCAAAAGTGGTTTTGTGGTTATCTCTGAGTTTTCTCCTCTCAGCCTGGAGAGAACTATGGAGTGATAAGAAGTAGCACGTAGAAACTACGATGGAGGTACTATAGTAGAGCATCACTATTTTGTCTTTTTCATGATATCGATCCACCCTGATCTATAGCACCAGGAATTGGAGCTCGGACTGTATATCCTACCAGTTTTATTGGTGCTATATCTGCATCACACAAGTTTAGAAATGAGTACCACCTATATACATTTTCTAAACTTTAAATGCAAATAAACATATAGTAACTTTCACTTACGATATGTACCCCATCCTCATCTTGGTGGTAGGGGAAAGACATGATCCCTGTGATAGTTCATGCTATTGTATGGATATTCATCTATGTACAATAGAATTTGGTCCCAATGTGAAAAATAATCAGGTTGGAAAACTTTTCCGACTACCCTTCTTCCACCTTGCCACAATAACTACCCCTAATGACACATCCTCAGCTCCTGTGGGCCTCCATCACAGATTTGTAGATGTGGATGAATGGTCAGAAAATTCTCAAATAATAATGAGCATAGAACTGTCCCAAATGAACAGTTATCATTGGCATGTTTCCCGCATAAGGTAAAATAGTGTTTTGAACACAACAACATCATCAAGGCCCACCCATAGTAGGTCCCTTCTAGCACACTCTCTACAAGCATAATATTCTCTACAATTATGTGATGAAAGGCATGACTACCAAATATCCGTAGCACTACTACGACTGTAGCACGTGTCTCCAGCCTCTCTAGTTCATTGATTTGAATGGTCATGCCCTTTGCAAGAACACTAGGGATACAATGATGGACTGCAGACTCGCCATTTCGCCTCCCATGAGACAGTACTAGATGAATATACCCTACCATCATGTTGAAGGCTTGAAATGTCTACCTCAACATTAGGGGAAAGCCACCCAGTCGGGAACTTAAAGAGGCTCCTTTTCCATTTGGAATAGTGGTTCCAACTAGTTAAACTAGGTCAAGTTACCTTCTCTTTATCTTTACTGGCTTAAAGCATGCACTTTTATTACCAATAAAGAAGAGACATAAGATAGAATCTTATTTTTGATCAGGTAAGAAAGTGATCCTTAAGCTAATCTAGGGCTCACCCAAGCGATAAACTAAGTTCTTCCCCTATATGAGAGGGCTCGTAGAAAGTATAAATTAAAACCAAATGCTAATTTATTCTTAGATGCAAGTAAACTAATCCTATCTCAAATTGGGAAAAGGATATCCCTCTCTCAATTCAAGAGAAGATGAAGTAACTAAATAGAGGAATAGGACTACTTATATGCTTGAATCGATTATATAATTTTCATCAATTAGAGAAGTAGTTCAATTAATTAGTGAAAGAGAAACCCAAATAGAAATATAATTGAATGATAAATAGTTACTTCTCAACATATTCCAATCTCAATGAATTCATATAATTTTTAATCATATTCTTCTCATCATAGATAACTCCTATGCAACTTCAATAGCATAAAACTAATGATAAGATAGAAGTGTTCAATATCAAAATCTATTCACTATTTAAAATAGAAAATTAAAACCAATTAAAGGAATTATGGCAATGGAAAATTAACTTATATTTAAAACAATAATACATATTGAAATCAAAGTTTACTAAATCATACCAAAACCTCATTACAAGTCTGCAGTCCTTGAGCAGCTTCAACTCCTTGCATAAATTTCCAACAATAGTGTCAAACATCTTCTCGTTTAGAACCAAAATGCTCTTTCTCTACAGAATTCACCTCACAATACATTACAGTAGTGCACGTGCACATCAATCACAAACCAAACATATTTTCCGTAACCTAAGATCTAAGGTTTTCCTCCTACCTACAACTATAATATATTCAACAATAATGCTATCAGATCCTCTAGTTGCATAAGAGAGGGACCTTTTTTCTATTCTACAAAACACTACTTATAATTACGAAATTGAATTCCAAATAGGAGATATGTTTGAAGAATAAATTTGCTCCAAAAATTATCATTCATCCAAATTAATTTTCTTCTGTTGCTCAGGAAATTCCATCGATTAAAATTTTCTCTTCCTCATCTCCTCAACTATTCTCGTGCCAAAAACCAATCAAAATTAAATTAAAATGAAAATAAAAATAAAAAATACCAAATCTGGAAAACAAAACATCTCCAATCAAAACTCAAATATATAAATAAATAGAGGAAATTTGTGTTTTCCATTAATGTTTTTAAATATATTATTTCTCAAAGAGAACATAGTCTAATGGATATGTACTCAACAGAGGCTATGGGAAAATGAAAATGCCAAAAAATTAAACTCATAGAATTAATTTTGGTTACAAATTATGAGCTTTATCTTTTGATAAATTTTAGCCTCATTTAGTGATTGAATCTAGTCATGAAACCATCTCAGAAATATTCTCTATGACTTTATCTATTCAATGAGATGCCATAGACCTCATTTGGTTAAATAGAACTCAACTTATGAGCTTCCAAAGTTGAAGTGTTAAATTTGCCAAAATTCTAAAAAAAATGTTACCTATGCCAAAATTAGAGCATTTTTTTGAAAATCTAATCCTAAATTAAACTGAAAGTTATTACTTAATGAATATTAATTTAATTATAATTATAAAATTAAAATAAACTAATTTTATACAATTTAAAAATATATAATTGAAAATTTAAATGAATTAAAAAATTAATTCAAATTATAATTAAACTTTATTAAATTAAAAAATATTAAATAAAGTAAAAAATTATATTGAAAATTCACAAGTGGATTTACATCCATACTCATTGATCAGTTATAAAATTCGAAGTGGCTTTGGCTTCATAGGATGGATCAACTAAATAAAGGAGGAGGAGGACTTTATGTAAGGATGAGGTGGAGGCTTTTATACGGAAGAGACGAAACATTTGGTAAAACAAAATAACCATTTGCATATTATCGGACATCGGAGATTAATTGATCTCAAAACTTTTAAAATGTGGCGTTATTAAAATTTTCTATGCCCGATATATAATATCGGGATTTATATATTGGAGATAATTTTTTATATCATAATTTTTTTTATCGAAGGTATTTTGTTTATCGGAAATCTTTTAATGAGACTTTTATCAGAGGCTTTTATTTATCAAGATTTTTGTATCGGAGATATTTATATTGGGATTTTTATAAAAGTGTAAGTGAGGAGGCGACGTGAGGTGACATGGATCCACTTGGAGTGGCACTCCTCCATTGTAAATTATAGTCAGTTGGTAACTAAAAATCTGAAAAAATGAGCTATATCTATTTGGTAATATAAAATACGATAAAATTAACTATAACGACTTCCCAGTTTTGAGATTTCGGGTCTTGTAATTTATTGTAAAATTGGAAATTAGAATAAATTATCAAGATTTCGAAAACACAAATTTTAATTGTTTTACAATTTGACTAGGTGATTTTGTAGGACCATTAGTGAAAATTGAAAGAATTAGTAAAAATTATGTAGGAATTAATATTTACAATATTTTACTAATTTATTTATAAAAAATAAAATAATATACATTTTGTACATTTTTTAATCTGATGGTAAAAATATTGAACTTTAGGTTAACACCATTTCCAAACAATGTAACCAAACAAGCTAAAATAAGTATCGATGGAAAGATAGCAAAAAGTTGAACTCAATGAAATAATAAGAATAGAAATCCGATGAAAAAAAAAGAAAAATTGTAGGACATTTAACCAAAATAAAATATTAAAAAGGTGTTGTAGCCAAAAAATATGGAAAGGGTCGTCATTATTTGAAATAAAATAAGACAAAAATGGTGATGTTGATTTTTCACTACAACATTGTCGATACACAAGGAATAACCAATTATCTATGGTTAAAGATAATCAATTTAAATTTACTGGTTAGAAATAATGGGGTCCATTGAATCGTCAAACAATAAAACATTTCCATGGGTCCCACATAGAAATATTAAGCAATATGAGTTTGAAAAGATAAGTACTCAAAGAAAAATTGAGTAAAAATCATGAATCCAAAATTTTTGGAAAAAAATATTTTAAAATTATCTCGTATGAGAAATGGAAAAAGATATAGATAGGAGTTTTTTATAAAGCATATATTCATTGTTATGAATGGTATCTAACATAGTTTCGCTTCCATCGAGCTTGAATAGTACCAAGGCGAAGTTGTTTTTTATTCCATACAAGACTAGCCTCGCTCCCAGCAAGCATCCATAGCCCCGATAAGTTTACTTGTATTTCCTATGCTTCCTATTTTAATCACCCTTTTTATAAGCACATTTTCCAACTTTTAGTTTATGATGTACCTGAGTGAAAGAGGTGGGATGGCAATAGATACTTATGTTAATAGATATTATACTTCTATAATGTTGACTCCAAATATTTCCCTGCAACTATCAATCAGAGGATTTTATAAAGTGGACGGGAGTGAGAGATCCAGTGTGTTGAAATCATGTCATTTATTACCTTGAAAAGGTGAACTGTATCACTTAGAAAGGATGTGTTTTCCTCCATGAAATATTTAAAGAAATATAGATTTAGGAATCCATAAATATATACCTCTAATTATAAATAAAGCTCATTTAAATAGATGTAGTAATGATTTCCCATATATGCCAACCATTTTTCCACATAAATACAGTGGAGTCAAAAAAATAAAACAATAAACAATAAAAAAGAAAATAACCTAAGCTAATGTGAAAAATAAATCAGCAAACTCCAAAAATGTCAAATTGAAAAGGAAAAACCAAAAGAAAAGCTGAAAGATGAGCCCAAATTAAGAGACAAAGCCAACAAGACCAATTATAAAATGTCTCAACAAAAGGTGAAATAAGATCATCATGTGAGTGTTCATTTAATGTTGATAATCTAGTAAATTGTATCTTATAGATTTATACGTGATTAGAATCTAAAACTAAAAGGTGAATATTAGTCGCATGTTAAAATAAATCCCAAATGAGAAGTCTTTGCCTGCGGAAAATTTTCTTGTTTCAAAGCAAAACCTGCATACAAACATCTTGACAATTTCCAATAAAAGAAATGCTTATGGAACAAATAAAAAGTTCACGAACTCCCCAATTTAGCTGATTTGATCAATAATCATTACTTTTGGTCCAAAACTAAGAAGAAAACAAGGATAATTAGCTCCAAAAATGATTTGGTATAGGTGTGAAAACGTTTATGAAGAGCAGAAAAACATACTTTTATATGAGAAAAAAATGAGACCAAAAGTAAAGGGATGGAAATGAATGAAAGTGAGCATATGAAACTTACCTTTGGAAAATTTCATTTGACCTTACCTAAGAGATATCGTTTTCTCCAATAAAAGTAACATTTTATTTTAATTAGAATTAAAATCATGAAGAAGTTGAACTTTCTTAAATATTATTGACCCAAAATCATAATTTATTAAATTTGTACTGAGGAAAACAATAAACTAGAAGAAAACAAAGTCTTATGTCCAAGGAATCTGAATTAAATAAAATGAGAGTGATGATGTGCTTCTATATGAATTGCAGAAGTAATTTTTCTCTTCATTTTTTCAAATTTCATATATACTCCATGCTTTTCGTAAATTGCCAAGAATCAAGACCAAGTCCTAAAGAATATAATGCATATGTGTGTATGGAAAGGTCTTAAAATTTTTCATGCTAAATATAGAGTTATTTATCAAAACTCAATATATAAGAGAAATAAAAAATGATTTAATGATGATCCATTACCTCTACTTGTTCAAAATTCCTTACCAATTACTACATTACCATAGTGGTTACTCAAGAGATCCTTGAAAAGAGAATTAAGATGCACACTAGAAGATGATTAAGATAATAAAATGGGAATCCAATAGTGAGACAAAGGCAAAAACATAAGTGAACTACATGTGATGAAATTTCTCACTAGCCAAGAAGATTTTCGAGAAGAGTAAAAAGAGTCCCGCTTGTACACACCATGAAGAATGGATATCTCAAAAAATACACAAAGTTATCTTAAGAAATGAAAGATTTGGGTATGATAAAATTGTAAGTAGAGATATATCTAAGCTCTCAAACATCATGATAAACTAATAAATCGAACTATATAGTAATGGATGAATTAATGAGAGGCCAACAAGAATACTTAACCTGGTATTCTAAAGTTCTGAGGTTCTGATAGAATCAAAGTGAAATGTAAGAGCTCTAATAAACAAGACTTCTAAAATGGGAAAAATTCTTTGATAGATAAAATTATGATAAATAAAGCCATTGTTATTTAAATGTTTTAGCAGAATTTATTTTCGGAAGTTTAATTGATTTTCACTTCTAATATCGGAAGTCCCGATATAAATATTTATTGTAAAGCTTTTAAATAAGAGTCCAAGTAAAAGGAATCCCTAAACTAATTTTGAATAAAAACATAATATCGAAACTTGGATAAGGTAATAATTGAATATGACTTAGGAGATTATGAAATCAAGTAATTTGAGCAGATAAAATAAAATAAGACTCATGGAACTTAGATTAATGCCTCGAAGGGTATTTTTAAATGGTTCCGAGATAACATAGAACTAAGAATCTGATATCGAAGAGTGAACAACAAAAAATCGTGATTTCGATAATTATTAGATAGTGGACCGATCACGAAAGACGTCAATAAATGTTGTACCAAAGGTAAGTGCTCTATTAAACAAGGTTTCCAATGTAATCATTCTCTCATTTTAACTCCATGTATGTAAAAAAATACAAATATAATTAAGCTAACAGGACTAAATACGAATGTAGAATGTACATTTACTGCTAACATATTTATAAGAAACAACTTATTTACAATTATATTCCCTTGAATTGTCCCTTCGAGCTGAATTTCAATTGTGTCATAGAAATCTAGATGGATTTCCATTGATGATTGGAAGAAATTAAAAAGAGAAGATAACAGGCTAGATTGTGTAAATGCATTTTTAGATAAAATGGTCTGCATGAATTTTTCAGTATTATGTACATATGTTAAATTATTAAAAATACTAAACAAAGGATAATTTTACAAATGTATTTCAATTGTGTCAATGAAATATGGATGAAAGTTCAATAGATTCAGTGGAAGATCATTAATTGAATTAAATAGATTATCATATTGTGAAGATACACTCTCTTGTTGGCACTTCTTTTGAGAGGAAAGGGTCAAGTGATAAGAGATTAACAACTATTGGAATTGGAAGATTAATAGCTCTTGATGTTCATGGTTATGATTTGAAAATTCATTTCCCCATTTAGGAAATGTATCAATTGGGTGCTCAATACTAAACCGCTCAATATGTTCACATAAGCCATCTAAAAACTGAAAAATGAAAACAAAAAAAATCTCAAATAAAAATAAATAAATGAAGGGAAATAAATAAAATCAAATCACTATTTACACTAGTAATATAATTATTGTACAACACAATTGTGATTTGTTTACATTAATTTCCTCTTCATAAGAATTTTCCATAATAATGCAATTAAAATGATCGCCAACACCAACTTGTGAATTAGAGCGAGTATCAAAACTATGAATAGGAGTGATAATTTGATCTTAATAAAAATCATATATTAGAATGGATTCTTGAATGCTAAAATCATGAGTATGATTAACTGTTTCAAAATGAGAACTATTTGGAGCAATTTGTGAGTTAGAATGTTTTTCATTTTCACATGTGACTTGAATTTGATCATGAGGATTCAATTGAGAAGAAGATAGATCAACATCCTCAATTTCATAGTAATCATCATAAATGACTTCATGACATTCATTAGGATTCCCTTCGTTCCCATATGATATATCAAGATAGGAAGGAATATTAAGCACGTGTTCAACAATGTCAGAAGAATGATCAATGAATGATTCTCTATTATGATAAAAACTAATTGGATTTTTTTTTTAAATATTCCTCTCTTTTTTTCTGGAATAACATTAATGAAATAGGGATGGATTGCTATAAATAAAAATATTAGGACATAAGTAAAAATAAGAATCATAAGCAATGAATTTGAAATTATTTCTATTTTCATATTCTTGTAAATTTTGTCCATTGCAAATTTCATATTCATGATCAACGGTCTATCTACTAATTATTTTTCAATATTGTTGTTTGACTGCCCTAAATTTGGCATTTGATCAACATGAAAGAATTTAGAAATTTCTCTAGAAAATCACATAATATTATAATATTCAATTTGTACTTGTTTTTTCTGATTTATTGGCTTATTTTCTGAATTTATTTCATAGTGATTTTCAAATTTCGTGACAGGTGATTCTCCAAGATTGTAGTTAATATTTTATTGCATTTGATTACTTATATTTTCCAAGCTTTGTGACTATGTTTAATTAACATGAGAGAACTTATCATGATCACCATTAATGTTATAAGAGGTGTGAAGTAGATGAAGAAATTGATCATACATGGAAAAGCCAACTTCATCATGATTGTTATGCACTTCCATATTGGAATTCTCAATTATGTTAATAATAATGGAAGAATATTAATCAAATATTGCACTTGTTTCATGTGAATTAGGAATTGGAGGAGGGGAGAAAACATATTCAAACCAATCTATTAATTCAATTTCTGAAGGTTTATCTTCAATTTTGAATCTCAAGAAAATTAATTGAAATCTAACAGTGAAATCTAAGAGAGATTCATATTCAAATATTTGTAAGTCTTTCAATTCATCACATACCTATTCAAAATCATAATTGTCAAATTTGTAAAGGAATTTTATGATGAGTTGATCCAAATTGTGAATAAAGGCAATTGGAAGATATTGACACCAACTTTTGTCTTTTCCTGAGAATGTAAGAGTGAAAATATTGCATCAGATTCCTTCATCAATATGACGAAAATTACAATTTTCAAACTTTCGAATAAATTGTAAAGCACGATCAAATGAAGAAGCATTTCTCTTACTGTTGAACTTTAACTTTGACAAGTTTTTTACTATTTGTGGTGGAGTATTGGCAGATGCACATCTAGAGATACAACTCCAAATTTGAAGTTTGAGAGGAGCCATTGTGATTAAATATAAATTTTACAATATAAAAACTCCAAAAGGAAACAAGTGCTCAGTCCCTCCTTCTAGCGCCAAAAATGTTGATGGCTCGAAATGTCTTCCTCAACATTGGGAAAATCTACCCACTCAGGAACTTAAATCAACTCCTTTTCTATTTGGAATGGTTGTTCCAACTAGTTAAACTAGGTCTAGTTACCTTCTCTCTATCTTTTATAGCTTAAAGTATGCCCTTTTATTACCAATAGAGAAGAGACGTGAGATCGAATCTTCTTTCTTATCAGGCAGGAAAACTATCCTTAAGCTGATATTGCGCTCAACCGAGTCAAAAATTAAATTCTTACCCTGTATGAGGGGGATCATAGAATGTAGAGATTAAAACTAAATAATAATTTATTCTAAGATGCAAGTAAACTAATCATATCTTGAATTGGTAAAAGGAAATCCCTCTCTCAATTCAAGAGCATATGAAATAACTAAATAGTGGAAGATGACTATTTATATGCTCCAATCCATTATATAATTTTCATCAATTAGAGAATTAGTTCAAATAATTAATGAAAGAGAAACGAAAATAGAAATGAAATTAAACAATAAATAGTTGCTCCTCAACATATTCCAATCTCAATGAATTCATATTAATTTAATCATATTATTATCCTTAGAGATAGCTCGTATGGAACTTTAATAGCATAAAAGTAATGATAACAGATAAGTGTTCAATATAAAAATCCATTCACTATATAGAACAAAAAATTAAAACCAATCAAAGAAATTCTAGAAGTGAAAAATTAGCTTACATTTTAAAATATAGTGCATATGAAATGAAAGTTTATTAAATCATACCAAAAACTCATTACAAGTCTGCAATCCTTGAGGAAATTCAACTCCTTGGGTAAATTTCCAACAAAAATGTCAAAAAACTTCTCTTTATTTACCAAAACTGTTTTTTCTCTCCACAATTCACCTCACAATACGTTACACTAGTGCACATGCACATCAAACATAAATCACATGGTTTTCCCGTAACCTCATATATGAGGTTTTCCTCCTACATACAACCATAATCTCTTCAACAATAATGCTATCAGAGCCTCTAGTTGTAGATAAGATTGACCTTTGTTCTATTCTACAAACCGCTATTTATAATTACAAAAATGAATTCCAAATATGAGAGTTGCTTTAAGAATAAATCTTCTCCAAAAAATTTCATTGGTCCAATTTTTTTTTCTTCTAATTTTGGAGAAATCGAATTAATTCAAACTTTCTCTTCCTCATCTCCTCAATTGTTCTTCTACCAGAAACAAATTAAAATTGAACTAAAATTCAATTAAAATATAAAATACCAAATCTGGAAAACAAAACATCTCCAATAAAAAGTCAAATAAATAAAAGAAAATATTTATTTCCATTGGTTCTTGTAAATATATTATTGGTCAAATAGAACATAGTCGAATGGATATGCACTCAACAGAGGTTATGAGAAAATGAAAATGCAAAAAATTAAACTCAGAAAATTAATTTTGGTTATGAATTCTAAGCTTAATCTTCTGCTAAATTTTAGACTTATTTAGTGATCGAATCTAGTCATGCAACCACCTCATAAATATTCTCCATGATTTTATCTATTCAATGAGTTGTTTTGGGTCTCATTTTGTCAAATAGAACTCAACTTATGAGCTTCCAAATTTGAAGTGTTGAGTTCGTGAAACTTTTGAAAAAAATGCTACCTCAACTTAAATTAATAAATTTTAATTAAAATCTAATCCTAGATTAAATTTATGGTTATTACTTAATTAGTATTAATTTAATTATAATTAAAAAAATTAAATTAAACTAATTATATAATATTAAAATAAATTTTAATTAAAAATTTAAATGAATTAAAAATCAACTCAAATTATAATTAAACTTTATTAAAATTAAAAAATATTAAATAAAAGCTAAAATGATATTGAAAATTCACAAGTGGCTTTTAGATCCATACTAATGGATCATTTATAAAATTAGAAGTGGTTTGGGATCCATATGATGGATCAAGTAAATAAACGAGGACGACTTTACGTAAGGATGAGGTGGAGGCTTTTATGCGGAAGAGAACATACATTTGGTAAAACAAAATAACCCATCACATATTATCAGATATAGAAGATTAATTGATATTGGAATTTTTAAAATGTGAAATTTCGACACCAATAAAAATCACTGATGTCTGATATGTAACATCGGTATTTATATATCAGAGATATTTTCTTATATCAGAAATTTTTTTATCGGATGCATTTTTTATATCAAAATTTTTTTACCACGACTTTTATCCAAGGTTTTTATTTATCGATATTTATATTGGGATTTTAATAAAAGAGTAAGGGAGGATGTGAGGCGAAGTGCGGCTCACTTGGACTGGGACTCCTCCATTATAAACTATAGCTACTTGGTGATTAAAAATCCAACAAAGTGAACTATAGCTACTTTCAAAATTTGAGATTTTGGGTCTTGCAATTTCTTTTAAAATGGGAATTGGAATAAATTAAAGAGATCCAGAAAACACGTAATTTTAATTGTTCTAAAATATGGCTGGGTGATTTTGTAGGACCGTTAGTGAAAAATGAAATAATTAGTAAGAATTAACTAGGAATTAATATTTACAATAAATTACTAATATATTTACAAAAAATAAAATAATATACATTTTGTACATTTTTTAACCGAGACAGTAAAATTATCTAACTTTGGATGAGCACCATTTGCAAGCCGTGTAACCAAATGAGATGAAACAAGTACCGATGGAAAGCTAGTGAAAATTTAAACTAAAAAGAGAAATCATAATCGAAATACGATGAAAACCAAAAAAATAGCAAAATTGTAGGACACTTAACCAAAAGAAAATATTAAAAAGGTGATTTAGCCAAAAATTTATGGAAATGATTCCCATTATTTAAAATAAAATAAGACAAAAATGGGGGTGTTGAGTTTTCACTACAACACATCTCTAGGGGGGTAGTCCTGTCAGAAAATATATGTCCTGGATCGCCAGCTTAATCCTATGGTCATGTACTATAAAGGCCTCTTGATGTGAGTCTCAGTACCTCACTATCCTTGACAGTAAGGGCTCACAAGCCCTCATCAATGGGTTCTCCAAAAAATTAAGAACCCCATAATGAGCCAAAATACATCTGACTATCGGATCCCTTGAATCTCAATATGAAGAGTCCCTATATCTCATTCTCGCCACACAACCTTTAACTCTACCATACCTGTAAAATACCATTATGTTTTATCAGTTAAAAGTTGAAGGCATACTTTTCTAGTCCTTAGCTTTATCTCCCCGTGGGCCACTAGTCTTGCTTGTCGTCGTTGCCCAAAACACAAATTTTCCCTCAAAATTGTGTTGGATGCACGTAATGGCCCTGATTATATGTTCCAGAATGTAAAAGAAGCCCCCGAAAGTGCATGGTGACCTTGAGGATTAGCAAGGGTCAAATAAAAAAAGCTAAGGCCCTAATCTGAAATTCTAAACCATTAAAATTGAAGAGTAAGGTTAGGCCACCTACCTATGACTCACAAATCCTAGTTCTAATGGTCTTTTGTTTGCTACAATCTCCAAACAATTTTGGTCCTTCTCCTCCTCTCCAAATTATCCAAAACTCACTATGAAAATGAATTAGACTTGGAGGCAAGAATCCTTTTTATAGGAAAAACCCTAGTTTTTCTATCGCCAATTGCGACCAATCCATATCTCGGTTTGATGAACTATCAGCACCATTGAGAATATCTCAACAATTTTTATAATGGTTATTCCTTTCTTTTTTTTAATTGTATTCTTCACCCGGAAGTCATTTTGTCCACGAAGTTTTACTTTGCTGCCAAATCAAACTGACTCCCTTCATATGAACTGTGTGTACTTTGGTACCACTTTTCCTTGGCCCTTGTCGACTCATGTGTCTATTTTATCATGAATAACCATTACTTACTCATGGTTTTTATGGTCCCCTTGGAACTATCGTATGTGACAGCATCATCAAGTCACTCTTGTTCAAAGCATCTGATATGAGTTACCCTTGCATTCATAGAGTCTGTTCAAAGCCCTTTATATCCTGTTACGATATTCCATCCATATTTGTATTACATTCATCCTTTTTTTCTCTGTTTGGCGTCCAACTATATTGTTCCATATTTGAAAATCCATCGTCTTAATAATTGACCATCCCCTCTGGAATTGATTCAGTTGATGCTAGGTCAACCATGCATATTATGTTATGACAAGGGAAGTGGTCAGTCTACCTATCATCTTGTATCCATCCATTACCATCGTTGGTTTCAGTCCATCTGTCACTCTACTATGATTGCTCGTGCCTTAGTTGAGGATTCATCAACTCTAGTGGGCCCTCTTGTGTCGACTTTAACACATTTTTTCCAGGAGTGTGGTCTAGAGGGAGATGTACCTTAGTTCCACCCTTCATTATTGTTCGGTGTCTAGGAGAAAAAAAGGGTATCATCATTTCCATTTTACTTATTGTTTCTCACGTGCTCGAATCCATGTCATTATCACATGATTGAGAATCGTACACTGGATGGTCCAGTTATCTAGCATATTGTCCTAGTGATCCCCAGGTGTTTGTGATATGTTCAATACCTCATGAGGCAGTGGATTTTTAGGTAGACCCCAAATTCCCGAATGACCTCATATTGTGATCCAATCTCAGATTTAGTTCTGCAAATTTGATGGGTTTGGTTCCAACCGTGTATATTTCCCACAACATGCATGTCTCCTTTAGATGATCCATCCAAGTCTTCATAGCCCTTTTATATTCAGTGGGGATTCTTTGGTTGTGTTTCCCCCTCCCCATGTTAGCTTGAGGGGAATTATGTATTATGTACTCAGATGTTCGTGTCTTAAGTATTGGCCTATGTTTTTCCAAGAAAATTATGTATATGAGATTCATTATATTATGTCATGTCCCATTTATGCGAGCATATCATGTATTATCTACTTTGTATATCATTCCCACATTACTGGGCTCACCATTATTATTTTTACTTAGTTATCTCGGTGGGTATGGCTATGCCTCCCCCACCTCATTTAAGATCATGTACTCTAAAATAGAAGGAAACTTATATCAGTTTAGTAGGTCTCACACCCTCCATTTCTTTCCTTCCTTGCATCGCTTCAGTTGTATCTCTCTATCTCTATCACTCCCCTTCGGTGTCTTGTGGAAGCGTAACTTACAACGTATTTCTGTCATATGATTTTCTCCTAACACCTCTACGTTGGGGGGGAATCTGTTATCACCAAAAAATGATCACCAAGCCATTTCTAACTAGGTGGATTGAAATACACAATGTAAATTTAATTTTACCATAGTAAAATCAGTTTCAATATAGGAAATAATTTGATAAACCACTTTTATTAAGTTATTTATGATTAAAATTAAAAAACTGCATGAGAATAATTAAATAAATTATTATTTATTTAATTTTCTCTAAGAATAATTACTAAATCATTGTGTGATAATTATTCCTTATCACATTTGACTAAATCACCTAGTTAAAATTAAATAAAGAATTATTTATTTATTATTCCTTAACTCCATTCTTGGAAAAAAATTTGAATCATTATTTAATAGTTAATTCATTTTCACACATTTCTTATTATTCATGAAATAATTATTAAATCATTTTATTTGTTAATTATTTCTAAATAACCATATTTGACCATTTGGAATATCTTTTCCCTCTCCAAAAATATAATAAAGTATTCCTAAGAGTTAGATCTTGATTTTGGTCAATAATATTTTATTATCCTCATTTTTTTTAAATCAACCCAATACTTTGTTATAAATAAGAGGGTTTTTCATTCTTTCTTTACCATGATCATTATCATCATCATCATCATTGTTTCCATAGTTTTGAGATCCAACTATATTTCTACACATTGTTTGGATTTAGCATATTGAGAGAGGAAGATCTAATATTGAAGCATCAAGGAAATCAAAGGACCCGTCCCACAGAGGGGGATTTATGACCCTTTTGTAGATCTCCTTCACTAGGTGATGTTAGTAAAAGATTTATTTTTTAAAATGATTTTAAATAATTGGGCTATTACATTGAATTTATTTTGTTGTTTATTATTTTAGATCACATACATCTATTTTTCTGTGGGATTTTCTCACATTTTTATTTCATATCCGAAGTATAAGCAACAACAATTGATGTTACGATCACTAGTCAGTTGTGACTTAAGTGAGATATTTTTGTTACACCTTCCAAGAAATTTCATACTAACAGACTGTGCTAGTATTGTTCAAGCTTGCATGAAGGAATGTGCTTATGAATTCATTATGGACCAAGCATGTGTGAGAAAGTGACTTCGATGCTCACAATCCAAGAAAGGAGCTCAAAGACTAAACAAAGCATTAACCAACCAAGAAGTGAATGTGCAACAACCGATCAGAAGATCCAAAGCAGGCTCCAAAATTCAAGTAAAGGCAAAATTTTTGAGGGTTTTTGTCACAACAACTATAAGTTAGAATTCAACGAAGTGAAAATAAGAATTTCCATATAGCTGCATCAGGGTTACTAACAAGATTCATTCACACCATCTAAGTTTCATGCATGCATATCAACTTTTTAAACAACAACCACTTAAAATTAATGTGATAATTAAATCAACTAGATGGGTGTGTGAGTCAACTGCTCCAAGACTATAAAAAAAACTTAGAAACTTGCAGTAGGGAGAAAAATCCACTTACAATAGTGTAGTTTGGGAAGCCCTTCTAACACAAGGGTGAAACACGATGTCACATTTGTGCTAGGTGAGGTGACATAACCCATTTCTTTTAGTTTCGGGTGGAACGTATTACAAACGGTGTTATTACAATTTTGTTATAGCACTTGTGGGCCACTTGGGAGACAACTGTCAAGGGGGTTTCAGTGTTAGCTCTTTGGGCTAAGTGTCTTACCCTTGCATGTGAATTTGACTTACGAATATCCCCCCTAGGATGTATTATTATTATTAGTAACCTTAGTGGCTAATATTTTAAGGGATCATACACACGTGTAGGTTGAGGCTCGTCTTCTCTATACCTGAGAAGGATATTAGTCATACTCTCTCAGTCCTCTCATGGGTTTCCTCGTGGCTAATAATGGAACTTAGACCTAGTTCTCAACTAAAAGGAGTGGGGAAGTAGGTCACTAGTCATTAGGGGAATTATGAGGTTTAATATAGGCCTCATAAGGAAATTATAAAATAATATTAGAAATAATAAAATTAAAAATAGATTATATCATCAAATTTTAGAGGGAAAAAAGAAAAAAACTATTTTTTCAACTCCTATTTTCAACTTATATTCCTATGGGATTACTCAAATTTTAAAAGGGAATACTCGTTGTATGCATAATTCGATTCCTCATCCAAGGAGTACCCATGTTGCATACTTTTTATGCACCCCACTACACTAAAAATTAGAAATACATGAAAAATGTGACTTCAATCATGTTTTTTCATGTATTTCTCATTTTTCGTGTGACAGGGTCCATCAAAATCATGTAACATGGGTTTTCATTGGATGAGGAATTAAATTTTTCATCCAACAAGTAGTCCTGCTCAAAATTTGAGTAAAAAAATAGGGAGATAAGTTGAAAATAGAAGATGAAAAAGTAGTTTTATTATTTTATTGTTTTTTAATATTTTTATTTTTTTACCCCAAAAATGGCGAATTATCCCCCGTGGTCAACATCATCATCTTGAATCCTATTGGTTCTTATAAATTTTATTTTGGTTGTACATTTTTCTTAGGAGGCCCATTTTAGACCTCAAAAGTTCTCTAATGATAACTATCCAACTACCAATATAATTCTATTTTGGTGTGCTTGTGTGACTAACTCTTAGGAATTTTTTAGTGTGTGTTATTTGCTCTGAGTCATTAGTCTTGGAATTAGGGTTTTCTCACTTACACAATTGTGTTAATATATAAATCTTCACCCTGTTTGAACATAATCGTCGTTATCCATGCCGTCTTCAATATTTTCCTCCTGAATGAGGTGGAATTTTCACTCGTACACAATGAGTGAATGCCGATACTCAAGACTTAGATCAACACATAGTTTTGGAATCTATACCTGGTCCTTATGGTAGTGATCTAATTTCTATTGAAACTTTGGAAAATGATTATGTTGCTCCTGCTAGTTCACCTTTGACCAATCCACTAGGACCTGAGTTTTGGTGGCTAAATCCTGATGTTTCCACACCTTCTTATACATTTTTAACATTGTCAGTTGTCTATCCTATGGTAAAGTCTGAGACTACTTTATCTTCTACGTCGACAGTGTTAGCTTCCATGTCATCTTTGCCACCACTCATCGTGGCTATACTTACTCCTCTGTCTACACCTCTCACATATTCTTAGGGAATTCCATCAGTCTCATCTATCGCTCCTAAAAATTTCTTGTATTTTTCCATTCCAAATCCATCATCTACACTAACCATAGTCATTAATCCAAGTGAAACAGTAGGGTTATGAGTATTTTCACCTTGCTTTTCTCAACCGACAATTCTCATTCCTTAGTTAGGTGTGTTTACTTCTGGAAATGTGTGGGGGGGCCAACAGTTGTTCTTAGTCATTCGGGGGGAAACACCACTTCTAGCATGTCACATACCTGGTATAGTTCATTTTTTAGAGGGATGCCACCTACCAATACTTTTCTTGGAGAGACTATTTTACCTAGGGGTGACCCTGTTGCTAGTGTAATCACTAACATAGGTTATTCTCCTAATGTCAGTGCTATTGCATAAGATAGTATGTATTTTCCTATCCCGTAGAATCCTTTGAGAATTTGTGCCCTTAGGGGTCATTTTCTCTCTAAGGGCACATACCCATGGGGGCATAATCCCTTCACTAGTCATCTTGGCCCATAACATTCATATGTCGGGGTGAACCCATACCTTAAATATCAAACCATGCATCATAATCCCTATATGGGGGGGCCACATGGTTCATCAAGGGATTCTCCTGACTATGATTAATTTAGTGAACTTCATAATCGATTTATGTCTTCTATTGATTTATCTATTTGGATAAGTTGACCAATGACCCCATTCAACATGACCCCTGATGGCCACCTATGCCCACCAAATTTCCTTCTGATATACCCAAATTTGAAAGAAATCTTGGAGAGAATTAATCCACTCATATCACCTCATATCACCTATGGTGTTCATATAACTCTTTAGTCAATGATTCTATTTAGGTATGCTTGTTCCAATGGACTTTGACTGGGGATATTTCCAAATGGTATATTCTATTGGATGCAGAAGCCTATGGTGACTTTTCATCCTTATCTCAACAATTTTTGACGCATTTTCAGTTTCCTATAAGGTACGGTATTGATTCTGATCTCTTTTCTAAATTTAAATAATATGATTCCATGTTGGTTTCTAATCATATCCATGAGTGGAGTTGTCGCAAGAGGTTAGTAAGAACGAAGCTTCCTCATGAGATATTGCGTAAATGGTTCATGCGATCCTTACAACCTCAAATCGACAAACATCTGTCTATTTTTAGAGCTATTATGAGGAAGAAGCTATCTTAGCTTCCTGCAACTGGATTTGATCTTTTCACAGTTGGGTACACTCTATGAAGCACTGCCTAATGATCCTAGGCATTTCATTGACCTGCCTAAAACTACTCCTAGCCCACATGTTGATGGTGTGATTGGGTCTTTTTCCAATTACATAAGCCAACATGTTTCTCATATTGGGAACTTGATTATTACATCTCAAGCCCTAGCAAGTGTGTCTAGCTCTTTGTTACACAGTAATTTGTCACCATGCTCATTTTCCCTAGTTTCCTTGGTCAACGTGTTTCCTAGTGTCATGCTCGTGTTGATGTGATATTCACAATTCTGGCTTAGCACTACCAATGCCCTTATTTCTTGGAAAACTGCAGATATCCCTTTCTAGTAGTGTTTCCTCAAATGGAGGAGAATATTCTACCTCTAGAAGTTCCAAGGAAGTGAGTTGCTTGTTAAATGATGGTGATAGAGTCAAGCTCTATGATTTTAGAGCTTTGATCTCATCCATGGGGGTTTATCCCTTAGAAAGTGGGCCTTCCTCCTCCTTTCATGGGCTCCCAACCTCTTCTCCCTTCCTATAAATTAATGCCCCTCATTTCAATAATGTTACTCTGGTTGTTCATTGTCAGGCTAGTTTGAACTCACGTTCCCTTTGCATCCTCGCATTGTGATAATGCCTAAGTGTTTGGGAGACGAAATTCTTTAGATCTTTGGTGAAGGAATTAGATTTTCACCAAAGGAGGTCTCCAAAATTAAGGCTTGGGTTGTAAGCTCGTACTTTTATAATTATCAATAAAAAAACTGATGTTTTATTCTATATTTTTATAATTGTTTATGCAAATATTATGGCACTCCTTGATCTGCTAGATAACTAATGTTTATTATTATTATGTATTGGATTACGTTTGCTATTGCCTCTTGATAATATGCATGTATTCATTAGTAGAAGGGAGTGGGAATTAAACGATTGTGGATCAAGGTCATCAACAACGGATTCAAACACAACGTTGGGGAAAAGGTACTTCTATCTCTTTCCTTGTCGCATGGTGAATGTTACTTAAGAGATATTTTCATTAGAAAGTATCTCGTGTTGCTAGACCCACTATAGGGCTAGAGAGATCGCCTCTGTCTGTAGAGGGGATTTATCTTGACAACAGAATTGGTGAATCCACTAGGGAGATAAGCTTCTTAGCCTTCCTTCCCCGGACGAATCTTCGACCAGTTTAACCGATTATTGAAATCTAAGCTTTCTTAGGCCTCTATTAGTTTGTGTAGCGTTTGATAGTCACTTCACTGTGTCAGGTTTGGTGTTTGTGTGAAACTTTTTTTTTTCCTTTTTTTTAGCGACAACCATGCTTTTTGTTTCAACAGTAGCACTGGTAGTTCTGTTCTATATAGTACAACTGCATTGATTTGTCTTTCATCACTCTTCTTCTTATCATGGAACTATTTATCTTAGACATAAAATAAGTTAGGGTTTCTCATTTATTTTCCAATGTGTCCTGGCCCCTCAAGGATGTCTATAGAATCTCAGTGACCTCCTTGTTGTGTGTTTGGGTTACTTGTTTTCTCTGAGTGAGTATTTTCATTTCTTTGATTTGTTTGTAAGTTGGGAGATTTTTCACCATTTCAAACACCTTTTGTCGCATTGTTCCTAACTTGATTCAAAGTGATTTTTCGTATGCACTTGTCATCACTGCATCTATGATCATACCTTCAATTTAGTGTCAAACATAGGATCACAAATTTTTTGATTCACAAGTCTAGGAGCATGTATCCTTTTTCCAAATTCAAAAGAAATTGAAAGCGATTTTCATTTTAGTTTTGATTTGGCTTGTCTTCATCATTTTGAAAAAGAGGAGTGAAAAACATTTCTTTCATGTTTTTTTAAAACGATTTTTATTTATGTTCGATTGAAAGAAAAGTGAAAGGAATGTTATTTCATTTTTCATTTGTTCAATTATTTTACTTTCGTTTGCATTTAAAAGTAAAGAAACAACAAAATATTTTGTGAATCTTAGTGGAAAAGATAAGTATTTTCAAATTTTCAATAAGTTGCATTTTTTTGAGAAAAGTGAATTCGATTGAAAAGAATTGAATTTCGTAGCTTTGAGCTAGTTTGGGGGACATTATTGTTGTTTCATTGATTGCACTTTTTCTTGTATCACCTCCATAAATAGTTTAGGATTCATTGAAATGGAATTTTTTTCTTTTTACATTTAGCCTGCACAATAAGATTCAAGTGACATCGATTTTGAGCCAAAACTAAAACTTAACTCAAGATCAACATTAAAATTCACTCAATTTACCTTAAGGAGCGTTTGGGACTAACGAGAGCATTTAGTGTTGTAGGCTAGAGGCATGTTCCAACATCATAAAACATAGGAGTTTTTGTTAACGGTCTGATTTATAGCCCGAGGGTGATATCTCACCCCACGTATGGAAGTATATTGATGTATGATATGTATATTTTGAGTGCTTTCATCGAATGGTTATGCATTAGACAACACTAGTACGGACTAGAATCCCACATATTGTTGCGTATATTTTGGGAGATGCCATTAGGTTGCAAGCCTACCATAGGTAACTAAATCAGCCGCCTTGTAAACGTGATACACCGAACACACCATTCAGGGAGATCGACTATAGTACATTAAGTCCTTGGTCTTTTTTTCTATCATTTATCACCATGGTGTATATTGCAGTTCACGAATAATTGGTAAAGTTTTATGCCTAGCACACCTTTTTTATTTATTTTTTGTTACTTCTAAAAGTAACTACTGATGAAAAAATATTATGCATGCAGTTCTCCAGCCCATTATTTCTTGGTAAATTATGGATTTTTTCACCTCTTCCTTCTTTGATATTGCTTTGGAAGGTCATTGTGGTTGAATTGTTGAATTCACCTCATCCCTCCTCTGACAGATCTTAAGAACCTACTCTACAGGTCCCTCGATTTCCAGTTGAACCCCTTGAAGCGTAAGGTGTTGAACTCGGGATTGTCATTAGTGTTCAACCCATTTCATCTCGACCACCACCTGATGATTCTACTTGGATAACATCGGAAGACTCTGAGCCAGAAAGCCCCGAACCATATGCATAATTTACGGTCTTTCCTAAAAATATGCTCTTTGATCTGATTTTGGTCTCACCTCAACAGGATTATAAAACTTTTGATTTACCCAGAATTCCCTTTCGTGCTTCTCCAATAGCATCTCACTCTACTATTGTCATCTATTTCCTGATGAAATGGCATCCAATGCTGATGATGTTCCATTCGTGAGCGCTCCTCGCAACACTCTTAAGAAAACCACTAGCACCTATATCCCGAAAGTTTCTTCATCTATGTTTCATTCTGAAAGCAAGATGTTCGGTTCCACACCTTATGATTTAGGAAGTGGAACCAAAATACCTTCAGTCAAGTTGCATCTATGTTTCCACACAGTTATACCTCTTTGGGAAACCTTCTTTATGGAGCTTCCGGTGGTACACCTTTATTCCTAGATCCTATTTGGTCGATGTGTATTCCTCCATCTTCCGTCCCATTCGTTTTGAATGTGGCTGCCGCATCTCAACCTATTGTTCAGGCTACAGTCACTATTGGTCAAATGACTGTTTCGATCATATCCTCTACCCCCTACTCGCCATCTATGATTACTTCAGTTCCACCACTGAGTGGACAATCTATGGTTTCGTCTGTGCCTATGGGGCAGTGTAATTCTCTTTACATACCTCCCATTTTGGGTGGGGGGCAGTTGAATTCTGGACATATTTCTGGGGCAAGACACTGTCACATTCAGTATTCGCAATTTCAACAATCCCTTCAATAATTGAATGTATTGTATTTGTATGTTCATCAACCTAACATCTCTTATATTCAACAAACTAACATGAAATATCAGTATGCTCCTCGACTGAACGCTTCTCAATAGTATTTCCAGTAGCACCAACATTCTGTGAGTGTTCTTGTGACTAACCCGCAGTTTTGGTCTTACACCCAAGCTAGTCTAAATCTCCTTCTGGGTCAATATTTTCCTCTCCCCAATCAGCCTAGTTCTAAATACTAGTCATTTCTTCAAGGTCAGTACCAGGAACCCCAGTCTGGGCCTCAACGTGGTGCTCAATATGAGTAGATTCCTTAGTACCCGCAGGCTCAATCAAGACCTCAAGCTGGACCATATGTTCAACAAGGACCACAGGTTGGACCCTATGTTCAGCAGGGAGCACCAATTGGACCTAATTTTCATCAAGGACCTCACCCTGGATGCTACATCTAGCAAGGTCCGCAACCTCAAATCCCGCAAGGGTCTTATGACCAACCCTGACAAGGTCACTATGTTAAGTAATACCTACAACAAGGTCCTTACCAAATATGGTGGCAATATGTGTATTCATGACAGAATCTGCCATATTGGGGGAAGAACCCATATCAACCAAGTTGGAACCTCCGACGTTTTTCTCCTCATCATCCTGTTGGCCGAATAAATCGATCTTGTAGACAAGATCGATCTCCCTAGTGTCAAAAGAAAATCTAGCAACAAACGAACAACTAAGTTTATGTTTCTCTAAATATATTCATTTTACAAGTAAATGTTATAAAGGTGTCGATCCTACCTTAGATCCAAACGCTTATTTGCAACTGTAGTTCTTCCATCGCAACAATAGTTCTTTTGTTGCTTGAAAGTGTTGTCTTTAAAGACCTACAATCACAAACAAGAAAATATTAAATAGAACCTGTATAAAAATTAATTATAAAACATACCTATCATAGTGATCAAGGAATCTATGAAATAAACGATCAAACGACAGCTTATTGAAATAAACAATCGAACGACAATTTATTAAGAAAAACAAACTTGATTGTATTAACTTTGAAATAATAGAAAAACCTTACAACCTTAGCCTTGACGTTGAACAGGCCTTCCGGGGGTCCGAAGCAAGAGTTTCCTCTACTTTGATTAGCCTTGCAGTCTTCCTCCAGGAGCACATAGAGGTATGTGATCTTTCATCACAAAAGCTTAGCAGAAAGGAGTCTAAATCTCAACAACACTTCACCTCAATCACACCCTAAAGCTTGAACTCCCTTTGAGGCTACCCAAGGCCTCTTTTTATAGTGCAGATGAGGAGGTTAGGGTTCCACCTATGAAGGGATAGAATCCTCCTTCAAAGGGATAGGCTCCTCGCATCAAGGGGTTAGCTCCTTAATGTGTGGGATGCATGAACCTTACAAGAGCGTACTCACCCCCAAAAAATCTCATCCAGAAGCTTCTAGAATTGACCAAAAATCATCTTCTTCACTTTACTTTCTTGCCTTTTTGACTTTCACAGGGGTACGCAGGCATTACATATAGAAGCTGCATTCTGGAATGTAGGTAAGCTTCACAATACCTATGTACCCCAGCCAGGAATGTAGGTAAGCTTCACATTACCTGTGTACCCAAGGTTTTTGAGTAGAGGTTGTAAGACTTGCAGAGGAGGTAATTATGAGTGACAATGAGCTCATACAGTTAGCAGAATGTCAAGGTGACAATTTTTAGTGCAACAGATCTTCCCTTGCCATTCTTGGCTATGTTGGGATATTCAAATGTGCCAAAGATTATAGATTACCCTATCCAACATCAATTTCACTGTTGACTAATTCCAACTAAAATCCCAGGAGATTTTCCAAAATTTAAAGGAAAATATAGGGAATACCCCCAAATCCATTGTATGATGTATCACTTGTGTTTCTCTTCTAATTCTTGGCTTAACAATTCTATTCATATTCATCTTTTCCAGCGTACTAAGACCGGTACTGTGAGAAAGTAGTATATTGAACTCCCTCGAGGAATTTTCTTTGATTTTAATTCCTTTGTTATGGCTTTCCTTACTCACTTCCAGTTACATGTCTGTTATGAAACCAACATCCACCTTCTCACCTCATTGAAGCAGTCAACTGTGACTCACATTTTGGATCACATTCATGAATGGAGACGTCACTGTCACCTCATAAAATTCGAGATCCCAAATCAGTTGTTGATTGAATGGTTTACGAAATCATTTTTTCTAGGGATTGCTAAAGATCTTCCCATGGGTGGATGTGTCATGGAAGAGGCAGTCATTTCGAGAGCTCAATACCTTGATTTGGTTTATTCCCAATCTGGGGCTCTAGATGAGCTATTTCCTGAGGTGTTGCAACCTTCAACTAATCCCACATCATCTAAGTCTCCTGCTATGCCTTCGATGGATGGTGTTATTGGGACAGTGGCTAATACTGATAGTAGTGCACCTAAAACTTCTTCAAAGTCTAAATCCACTATTTTCATTGTGCCCTCCACTCCTTCAAGTAACCGGAAGAATCCTGGTAAAACCTTCGAAGTAAATGATGTTCAATGTATCACAGCAGATAAATCCTTGAAAGGTAATAAAAGGGTAAAGGAAATTCCAATTCTGATAACTCTAAATAGGATTCGAAGTCATCTGCTTATGATTCTTCAACATGTAATCCTAAATATCATTGTTTGATAGGTGATGATGATCATTACACAAAGGATTGTCCTTGGCATGCTGAAGTTTAACCTCTTCTGAAGGGCGCACCCGGGACTCTGATTGTTTTGAAATAACCTTTCCCTTCTCAGTGGATGAAAATGGTAGATCAAGCTTAATGTTCTAGAAACTCTCAGGTTTTAATGGTTGTAACAAAACATATCACCATTACTACAAGATCAAGAGACTACACCAATCCATCCCAGTTCCTATGGAATCAGAAGTTACAGATCAACCTTCATCTTCCACGTTGCTTACCTCTGGTCCTTTCTAAATTGAGAGACCCAATAGTGACTCCATCGTTTGACCATTCCCACAAGGTGTTCTTCAGAAATTGTCCTATAATCCAAATGCGAGAGTTGTGAAACACTATAATATTGTTGATGATCTGGCTCAAGCGCCTTTGGCGATGTCAGCTTTGGAGATCCTTCAGTCGTTTCCATCATAACGCAAGGAACTAATATTTTCTATTGGAGGGATTGATCCCATAGATTCTAATCTTATTACTTTTGATCTCGAGAAATTCATTCCTCTCCTCCCATCTCAAGTGGCTTTTCTCATTCAAGTCACCTTCAGGGGAAATAATATTCATCAGACTATCGTTGATGAAGGTGCTCTGAATTGCATCATTTCTGTCACATGCTGGAGAGCCATTAACTCTCCCCACTTAAGTCAGTCCCCAAATACCTTGTAACCTTTTGACGGTATAGGTTCTCGACCGTACGGTATTCTTAAATCGTTGCCCATCCTATTGCAGGGAAAAACGGTAACATTGGAAGTTTAAGTGGTAGACACATGTCTGAAATATAATATCCTTCTTGAACGCATGCTATGGTTTGCGGGGTATCCACCATTTTTCATGTCCTTTGTTTCCCTCATCAGGGAAATATCGCGATTGTCGATCAGTTGGATTTATTTTCCTTTTATTCTTCAATGGGAATCATTCCATATGTTGAGAATACCACTACCCCCTATGAAAACATCAGGCTGGGTTTATTCAAATAATTGTCCCTTATGGGAATTTTTCGACTCCCACCTCTGAATGTCACCTCTGTCAATATTGGTCATGATCCATGGATTCTTCCCAATCCTGACCAACTCGAGATTTTTGGTGACGTCATGCCTATAAGCCCGACTTAGAAAATGTATGAAAGTGTTCTCGTGGCTTCTGAGGCTGCATCTGGTACCAATGACCATTTGGTTTCCTCTCTGGACACTTATGCGCAGTCTCACTGGTTTGGTCCTTGGTAATATGATGATCCCTTGAATGAGATTTTACACACCAATGAAAGTATCATGGAGGTAATGTATTTCGAAGAAACCCTACGGGAGGATGGATATCATCGTTCCTCATTTCTCCCAATCCCAGGTGACATCTCCACCTATCTAGACTCCCATGTTTTGTCTGTACTGACTGGCCCATTTTAGAATCTGAACTTGATTCATGACGTGATGATTGAAGGGAACATGGACAATATTACTCCAACCATTTCGATCGACATCTTTGTGATTGTCTAGAATGTCTTTTTCTGGGTTTCTTTTTCTCCCCATGAGCTCAATATATACACTTATTTCCTCAAAAAGCATGACCCACGCACACCCTTTGACCTTGCTCTTACCATCTGGTTACATGTCCAAGGGGGAAATATTTCCATGCTTCATAACCCTTACTCGGCCAGGGGGCATGGGAATCTCACTGCAACTATGATTTTTTTCACAAAATTGGCTGAGGTAATGCCTGCATGGAATACCACTGGTAGAACAATGGTTTTATTTCTGTTAGTCATGACAGAAATCAGTCATCTGAGTTCATTTTTGAACTCTACCTGAAAAAATATTACGCTTAATCATGAGTGTGATACTTTTTACATTAGTGTTTTATTCATTAGTGTGGTTTAAGTTGATTTTTTGGTGCGATTGTTTACTTTGCAGACATGTTTCCTCTTCTCACCTTGTGTTCCACTTGGTTTGCAGATGTATTCAAATCATTACGTTGGTTTTTCTAATGGCGCTTTCCGTAGCACATGAAACCCGTCTTCCGTAGCATGGGCACTATTTGCCCCTAATGGCAAGTTGATTAATTTACAAGGTATTTTTTGGGTCAAAAAACTAAAAATATTTCCTAATATAGTGTGGTGATCGAGCTATTATCGGATGATATTGATCTCGGGATTATAGATTTGGTTGTTAATTTAGACACACAAATCACTGTGTTACAATTAAAATGGCCATTATTTGGTGTGAAATCCTCAAATATTTCATATGTATTTGCATGTTCGATTATTGGAAAGGCATTTTGATTTTATCACATATCAACATATTCCAATATGTTTAAACACACTAGCAATTACATTAGCAAATCATGTATTAGATAGGCATTTACGCAATATGTAAAAAACCAAGATATCATCATGGTACACAAGTAGCCGTAGAAACACACACACACACACACACACACACACAGATATATATATAGATATATATCATTTTTTTCAAGTGTGTTACATCAAAAATCTTAAAAATATGTGTTCTGTTACAAAAAATGGCTCTCCAAGCCTACATCAGTACGAAAATGTAAAAACAGGGATGTTATCTTCCCAAATGATGCTCATGATAGCAATTGACTGCTCGAATCACTCACCAGAGTAACCGAAGTAGTTTTCCCAGAACCCCCACTGTATGCGTTTGGAGGCGCAGAGGAATCTCATCAAAGGTAGCATACTCTGGGATGCCTCTTGTAAGGCCAACCAAGTTCCACTCTAACTCAGCTAGTGTATCTACTCCCTACTAATAAGGATAATCCTCTACCAGGTGAGCTACCCTTCGCACAATCAGTGACATACGAGGTGGTCTCTGAGGACCCATATCTGAAAAAACATCATAATTTTATGTTCCAGAACACATAACAAAAACATTAAAAAAGTAAAAATTGTTAAAAATAACAAATTTTACCTGCATTAGTCCATTGTGTGCCTATTGGAATGGGTAGAGCTAGATATCCTCTGAAGTTGATGCTAAAATATGCAAATTCCTCAACCACGATGATTTGACGACACAACCAACTAAAAAAGGCTATTGGGAAATGCATTTGTTGGCCCCCACCCTGTTGGGGCATGATCTCATACCATCTCATCAGCCTCACATCCCTCGAGGCTAGATCATGGATCTCCAACCACTGGTACTGAAAAAATGGCACTCTCTCTAAGAAGATCTAATATCCCAGAATAGGGAATTTCTACAACAATAAGAACACCTTTAGATGTTCCAAAGTTGGAGATCTAGCAATACTTGAAAAAAATAATGTGAGCCATGTCAATTTACTTATTAAATGTGTATTAAACACATTTACATCAGATTAGGATCATATCAGCAAAAATATATCTCCATATGTTATCTCCAAGTGGGGAAAAGCAGTGATATGGACCATAAAAACTCTATTTCCATAAAATAACGCTATAAATATGAGAAATGGGACTTGGATCCCTTATTTCATGTAATTTACATCTCAAATATAGAATGGGAGTATAAAAAAATCATTCTATCCAAGTTAAACAGATCTCTCGATTATTATATGGCTGAAAAACACTGAAAACCCATGACCTAACCCATACAGAAAACTCTAAAACAAGTAAATCATGATTATAAGAGGGTTTCTATAGAAATATGTTATAGAAAAAATATCTGCAATTTATTTAGCAAAAGCATAGAGAAAAACAGAGATCTAGCCTCTTTTATACAATGTAAAGATAACCCGGCAAGGGTTTCTTGGAAGCTTAAGCACAAAAGAGTAGATCTAAATATTCAGCTGCAAAATAACACAGTCCCCTGAAAAAATACATGCATATATCTGAATAAATTTCAATAGGGATGAGAATCCATTTTTCTAGCTTTCCGGGAGAAGGGTTGGCCCTTTCCCTAGGAAACTAGCGCAAAATCAAGGTATTAAACCTTTTTGTAGCAGCTCTCTGAAAAATGACACAGTTCCTGCAACGGACTGCACTGTACGAGTATAGAGATGATTTTTCCAAGTGCCAAGATGTGAAAATATGCCCGGGAGTCCTTCTTGCTGATCCTCCAATGGATATACAAGCTCTCCACTAAAAAACAAGCCCAGAAATGACTCAAAGAGATCCTCCTTTGCTGCACCTTGCAACACAACCTAGCTCTAAATAGAAACTGTGTTGTAGCTAAAGGAGGTATCTTAGCCAAAATTTCGGAATGAGGAAATTTAGCCCAAATAACCTCTCCTTCCCTGAGGATGAGGTAGGGATTCCCGACCAAGAACACCCTTGTGCTAAACAACACTACAACCCTGCTAAACAAAAAGAGGAAGCAAAGTCTCAACAGACCAAGGCAAATAATAATCCAAGCATTGATGACAATGGCTGCCCTCCCTTATATATATAGCAATTGCACCTCTCCATAATGGGTCCCATCCATATGTGCCACCAAGCTCTTGTAAGTTGTCCTCCATTAAAACTCTGCAGTCCATCAAGGAGATACAATGTATCTAGACAATGCATGTGGACTTGGTCAAATATGATTGAATCAATATGATTCAATCCTGTTCACACCTATAGGTGCTTATTCCAGCTGATTATTCTTCCTCTTTTCACATGAGGAATAACATTCTTCCTTCTAAAGAAGTTAATGGGCCTCCCTAGCCATTTTATTCATCTACCTAGAGATAATGCTAACTATAATGTTCCTCTTAGCTTGAGGCTAATATTTGGGAACATTACAGTCCTCCCCTCCAAAATGTTGCTTTTCCTCAAGCAACTGTATAGGGAGAGAAAGTTTCCTTCCATTCTCTTCTTGCAACCTCCTCATCAATAGTCCCCACCACTGCTCAAGATAATATGCAACAAATCTACCCTCCAATGTCTCCTCCCGAAGATGCACAACCAATTGGCTCACATCATGAAAAGGTGGAAGGTGTAAGTGGAAACCTTATTGCTATCCCATGGCCTCCTCAAGGTGGAAGTGATGATACACATGGGAAATCTCATTCCCAATGAGTGACCCTCTCACCCATGCTATCATCCAAATTAAATGAGCCATTCTAGGTAGCTCATCAAAGAAATATGCAACCCCAGGTTTATGCAATGTGTTGGGGCTAAATGGAGAGTTTATGTTTTCCCATCCAAGTAGTTTCTCTCTCCATTTATGGTAAGTATGGGGAGGTTTCTGATATTGGGCTGAAATGTCATGGCCCTCAAAAATGGCCCAAGCTACCCCACAAGATAAGTCAACCATGAAGTGCCTCGTCCAAGAATGCAAGTCCTCCCAATGGCTCCTCCTATATGAAGGAAAGAGGTGTGATGTGGCAATCATAATGTGCCCATTGTTTCTCCTAAAAAATACAACATGTAAAATAGGGAGAATCATACTCCCATTGGGCATATCCAACTCATATCCCACTCTCCAAACAAAGCTTCCCATGAACACAAAATTATTAGCAATACATGGAAGAAAAAACCAATAAAAACAAGTTGCCATGTGACAACCGGAACGTGGATCATAGTTCCTCACATGGTACCAACGCAGTGCATCCCATGCCTACCTTAAAACAAAGTACAAAAAGTGCTTTCCCAGCCATTTTTTTTTTTCCACAATCATCTTATAAGATGGAATCATGAATATACAATTTGGTGCCAATGGTGCACACAAAGAATCATGTGGCTTCCCCCTCAAACCACCAACTAAATAACCAATCTCAATGCCACAAGTGGATCTAAGTACATCATCATATAATATGAAAGAAGGGACAATCCTTCTTGGTACAACATTTTTCTCATATAAAGAAAATAAGTACAAAACATAAAGTGAAATTGTACATCCTCCATCATGTACTTGAGACCTTCAGCTGAAATGGCTCAACCGGAAATTTTCCCTCACCTCCGAAGAGTAGGGAAGTGGTTGTGACCTCCTCTCTATCATCATCTGGGCTATGCATCTCTCCATATGCTGAAATATGTCATGTTGGATGCCCTCCCAAGTGAAATCCTATTCCAAAGAAATATATGCATCATAATGCATGGAAAGGAAATCCTCATGTGTTGCATGAAGCATCTTCTCCTTGAGCTTAGAAGCTCCAGTCAAGAAGAATATGCCATAAGAATAGATGACCACATCATCCACCATATACTCATCCTCTCTGTCTGGGTCATCAAGAATCATACATACACCTAGATCCTTGGAGTACTCTACCAAGAGTTGACACTACTACATTTGGGGGAAATTCTGACACTTGGTTCCGACGCTTTTGACCAAATGTCGGAAATTTCCCCAAATTTTTTCAATCCCACCCAAAACCGTCGCTATACCAACGTTTATATAAAAGTGTCGCAATACTGACACTTAGACAACGTGTCGCAATTGTGATGTTTGGAGGAATACGTCGCAATTGCGACACTATGCCCCAAAGCGTCACTATTGCGACGGCTACCTCCAAACGTCGCAAGTGCGACACAATGTCTAAGTGTCGCAATTGCAACGTTTGGAGGCATCCGTCGCAATAGCAACGCTTTTTCTGCCATCGGTATAATGACACTTATATGTGCGCTACATAAAAATACGAAACTTATATGCGCGCTACATAAAAATGATTTTATTAAAAATACGAAACTTATATCTGTCGCAATAGCTACATTAACGTCTGATATCACGTGCGCATTCACCCTCCGCTCTTGCAGAACAAAATTCGCCCTCAGAATTCACCCTCAGCTCTTGCAGAACAGCATTTTCCCTCAGCATTTTCCCTCAACTCTTGCAGAACATCATTCGCCCTCAGCATTTGCCCTCAGCTCTTGCAGAACAGCATTCGCCCTCAGCATTTTCCCTCAGCTCTTGCAGAACAGCATTCGCCCTCAGCATTCGCCCTGAGATCTTGCAGAACAGCATTCGCCCTGTGCTCTTGCAAAACATCATTCACCCTGCATTCACCATCAGCGTTCGCCCTCATCTCTTGCAGAACAACATTCGCCCTCAGCTCTTGAAAAATGGTAAGTTCTTACTGCAGGCCCTTCCTCCTATAGTAGGGTTGACTCTATTTGGGTTTTTTTGGTCAATTCCATTGGATTGTGTTAGGCTGTAGGGTTCTCTCTAGATGTCAAGAATTAAGATTCAATACCCTCTATTATCTTCATCACCCAATACAAGATTTAAATTTTTCCCAAAGAAACACTTATTAATTTGGCAGCCATTATTTCTCCCTGCGTTAAAAACCCTACATTTAAATGAAAACAAGCATTGCATTTCAACTACAAAAATTTATTAGTGTTCAAATGTACATGTGTGCATCACTTGTGTAGTGTATTCCTTTTCCACTTTCACATTATCCAAGAATGTGTGCAGTATAGTTCATATTTTTTGTGATTTAGATTATCTTGAAAAAGGAAAGGTAAATTATTTCCCATGGAAAAAGAAGGTTTTCCCTTTTTACTACGGGAAATGGTACAACAAAGTTCCATTTCTACCCGAAACTCCTATGAAACAGGAACCAAATAAAGGCCATGTCCTCAATGGACATCATTTGGCTTTGAAAATGGCCATTGCACTGTGTTGTTTCTTATATTACATCACGATAGTTTCTTAGGTCATTTCTTGTTTCTTGAGATGAAAAAAAACCAAAGAAATCATGAAGATCCTTTCAAGAAATAAGTGACCATTTATCAATCATATCTCAACTATTTTTTATTTTATTCAGTGGTTGCTTACTTTGAGAGAAATTTGAAACTTTTATAAGGAATATAACATAAAAACACAAAATGGGAAGGAATTGATGAGGTAGATGTCCTTTAGTTGTTGTCAATTAAGAATTGATAATACACGATGCATGTTCTGTACTACAAACTAGATTCCTTCCTGGAGTTAGGACACAGAGTATTGAATCAAAGTTATAGTTTCTAACTTCTTGTATTGGTTCATCAATCTTGAAATTTAGACATTGCATGTCTTCATTGCTTCATGTTTGAATAATTTGCATCATATCGTACAATAGGAAATTAGGAATTATGATTATTATTACTTTATGGATCTATTAAGTTACTTTTAAGTTTGCATGGTTTAGTGTGAAATTATTCTAGTGTACCCCTAGGCCCAGGTGAAGGAATTCCAAGGACTGAGAACTCTAGTTTTTAAATGGTATAGTTTCTAACTATTTTTTAAAACATACAAATTACAATTAAATTTTCAAACTTAAGAGTTAAAACCTAAATGATTCAAATGAATTGGTATGCTATTTCGATGAATTGGTCTGGCATATTTAGAAAGATCAAACCTAACAAATAAACATGTCCATTTTTTAATGGTAAAGAAGTCTTAGACATTAAAGTTACAGCTCTGTTATAGTAGATGTATACAATTCTTCCTACAGGTTTATTGGCATGGGGTTGATCGAATACAATCTGGACATACACAGCCTAATTTCCAAGAGGGATTATTTGTTCACACCAAAGGTGTTGTAGTTACTATGACTATGATGCAAAACTGGACAAACAGCATATCTATCATACTAGGCATGGCTTAGACAGAGTAGTTACTGGTGAAGAAATTTCTGCTGGCTTTAACTTTAAATGTAACAGAAATTTAATCTCTTAACTAGAGGTTTCATGGATCTTAAATCTGTGAATTTTCTGCCTTGGGACTACTATGAAATATTATACAAAACAATAGTGGAAGTGAACAGTATTACAATTGTAATGTTCTCTTATAATTAAATTTCCCAAGGGAGGACAAAGTAGCCTATCCAACCCCATAGGCTATAGTCAATTATAATGGGGGAAGTTAAAAGTTTAAAAAAAAAAATTAAACCTTAAAACATACCTACTTATCCATGAATCATAATTTCATAACTTACCTAGCGAAAGCGTAGACTTACCACAAACATCCATCCTCAAATTGCTATGGATGAGCCAGAGCCTCAAGATGAGAGTGATTCCTACTTGGAGAGCATGCTAAGTGAAGATCTAAGTGATGCTGATGACATGGATGCTGATGATATGGCTTGAGGAAGCCATTGCTCACTATTAGGCTTTAGCTATTTTTATTTTAGTATATCAAAATTTCCTAGTTCATGTTTACAGTTTGCCATTTGGAGATGCCTTGAGGCAAATTTTGAACTTAGTATGACAATGGACATATATTTTGAAATTTTGAATCATGATTCTAATTTCTTATAAGTTATTAATATGTAAACTGAGCTCCAATTTGCACTTGATATCATATATGAATCATGATATTATCAAACTAGAAATTTTGAAATTTCAATGACAAATGTCACATGTGAATGTTGAATGATGTGCATGTTTAAATCATTAAAGTTTAAAGTTTATAAATTATTAGTAATTTAAAAATTACTATATTAGTGTCATTAAATTTATAATTTATAAAATATAGTATTATATATAATATATAAATTATAATATATATTAATATAAAAATACCTAGACGAACCCACGCACCCTGTTTCAAAAAATGTCGTCCCCGTCCCCGTCCCCGTCCCCGAACCCACATTTCCTGGCAACATAGTTTCAAACATTAAATATCAACAAAATCGTTTAAAGGATATTGAAAGGAAAAAGGTGATGGAAGATAGAAAGTTCCTTACTTAAATTCTCTAAGGATTTTTCAATAGTTGCTCAAAAAGCTTCACTTCAAGGCCCTTCAAGGTCGTCTCCAACAATGCTATACCATCAGCTTCAACAATGTTGCTCCAAAAATGTCCTCAAGGTCTTCACAACAAGTTTACTAGAAGTTGCTCCAACAATATATTCAATAAGGTCTTCATTGTCAACTCGTCTCTTGTTTTGGTGCCTTAATGTCCAATGACATGTTTCCAAGAATTAATTCAATGCAAGGCATATTTGAAACTCTAACTCTGTCTTCCGGTGTCTTATTAGAAATTATTTCAGTTTTCATTTTTTTTTTCAAGTTAGATATTGTTTTCAAGTTTTTACATTTATAATTTTATTGCAATGTGGCAGACTGATCAGGGCAGTACAGGAACAACCTCGAGATGGGATGATCGTGGAAAGAGGCCAGCGGAAGAACATGTAAAGTGTCAGCATTGCTCTATCTTCAGGTATTGTAGTTATTTACATAATTGAAATAATATTAATTTTTTTCAAATATGCAGACACCTAGCCATGGTACGCCTAATGATTCCCTCTTTGAGGAAGAGCTTTCTTCATCCCTATCTCCAGTGTTCTTGCTGCGAAAAAAGGGACGGGATGCATGGTTGGAATTTAATACTTTGATAGACATGCCTCAAACACCTGAAACAGAAGAGAGGATAAAAAAACTTATTAGGCAGCTAGAAACATATCAGGTAATAATAAAAAGTCAAAAGGATATATTTTTTGTTCTGCATGAGATGAATTGTGATAGTTTGATTTTTAATTTTTACATTGACTAAACTAACAAAAAATTCTTGTGTATGTAGCGTTTTCTAGCACTTGATGAACCCGGTGTTGGTGGTAGTGGGACAGAAGGGCAAGAGATTGCCCAACAACCCTCTTGTACACCTTCTACTCCTTTAGGTGCTAGCCAAGAAACACACCCTGCCCAAGCAGGCACCCAGCCAACCGCTGAACGTGTTGGCAATGATGAGGCTGATATGGCCAACTACATTATTGCGTTTACTGGAGCTACATGTGTCAGCTCCACAGGGACCATTAATGGCACATTGTTGGTGAATGATGAGGGTGTCCCTATAAAGCATGTACAACTCCCAGGTAAATTTTAATATTTTAACTATTTCATGTACTTTATCTAAAACATATTTATCATGATTTTTATTTTTAAATTAATGATAATATCTTCTTTTTTTTTGGTTTTATTCTGTATAGGAAACAATGAGTTCTACAGTGTTTTTGGAGTCACATGTTGGCACTGCCCAACCACAATAATAATGTGAATTCTGGCATCTCCAATCAAAAAAGAATCCTGTATTATCTTAGAAGCCTTTGGGGCTTCCGACATTTGACAGAACAACGGTGGCTCGGGTAGCCGGCAAATATTTGAAATATACCAGGGACACCTATAGGACACAATTGCAATTTAACCCTAGATACGATCATCCTCTCACAGTTCCAGAGAGTGAGTGGAGAGCACTCATCCATGACGGAAAAGAGAAAAGGGCAAAGAAAGAAGGAAAAATGCCAACTGGACCCGCAAGGTAAATTACAACTTTAATTCAATAGATTTAATTTTCTCTATGTCTAAAATAAAAGTGTGCTACGTCATATCTGACTTCAATATTTTGATGCTAGGTTGCCTGACACCTCAAAGGCAACCAAAACTAGGATTGAAAAAAAGGGCCATCACAAGCTAGGCCAGGGTGGCTACTTGAAATTAGCTACAAGAATTGTAATTAAGTAGCTAAACATCTTATAATTAATTGTATCGCCTTCCAACGTTTTTGTAATCCTATCAAATATGATTAAAAATACACAATCCTATGTAATGTAGGGTGATGACTTCGGAACAGAAACTACAGAGGAAGATAAAAATATCGCTTTCCATTTCGGCTATCAAGCCGTAGTTGAACGTCGCAGAAGCTTGGGGCAAGTCCCAAGATCCAGAATGCCTGATAAGGTAAAACATTAACCTTTCAATATGTTTGTTTTCGCCCATAAATTTAATGTCTAACAACTTTTTAACCGTGATACGTCCGATGAGGCAAAGAACTCAGCCTTTAGAGCTTTCGACAGATGATCCTCACGGGTAAATTCGATCATTGGTAGTGGGGGACCAAAGCCAACAACAAGCATTACCGTTGAGGGCCGTGACGGTAATTAATTTCCACTTATAATTTTTTCTAATTATGCCTTGATGGTTGTCCTTATAAATTTTTTTGTTTAAATGATAGAGAATGTTTCCCTTGAGGATCTTATCACCAGAGAGGAAGACAGGGCAACAGTCCCAACGGCGACAACGGGTGCACCAGGTAAATAATCTCATTGCATTTTTTTTTATTAATATTACCGAACTAGTTAAATGATATTTAAAAACTGACAATTAAAGTTTAATATTATCTATTTTTGTAGGTGATTCCCCATCAATTTCAACAGAGACTAGACATCGTGATTTGCTACGCAACTAGGCCGCCTGACAAATCGTGCACTAGGTAAATAATCTCATTGCAATTTTTTTTATTAATATTATCAACTATTTTAATGATATTTAAAATCGACAATTAAAATTTAATATTATCGTTTTTGTAGGCGAAGGTCGTCATCGGGATGAGACCGCATCATGATTATAACCAGCTACATTGACCCCAGCAATTTTGGTGTAACTAATCCGATCGTAACTTTTTATTAATATTATCGAACTAGTTCAATGATATTTAAAATCGACAATTAAAATATAATATTATATGTGTTTGTAGTACATGCCTGGCCACCTGACGAGACCAAGAGACCAGACTACGCAACTAGGTCGTTAAAACTGGTGCACTAGGTAAATAATCTCATTGCAATTTTTTTTATTAATATTACCGAACTATTTCAATGATATTTAAAAACTGACAATTAAAATTTAATATTATCTATTTTTGAGGTGATGCCCCATCACTGGATGAGACCAGACATCATGACTACGCAACTAGGTCAGTAGTGTGGGAAAGGCACGAAATAGGAGTAGAGCATGATGGTGTTGATGATGTAGTTAGGAGCTTTAAATGTAGGAAGAAGAAAAATAAAATTGATAATGTAAAATATTGTATTATTATAAGACAAACGTTACCATACTTGGAACATTTTTTGCGTTATACAAAAAACTCATTTATCATACTTTTTATATGTCAAGCACTAATTTCAATGTTTCCTTGCGTACTTTTTGTTGCATTGTTTTTTTATTAGTTATTGAATATTTTTTTTCTACTCATGAAAGTAAAAAATGAAATATAGATTGGGTATTGGAGAATTGAGAGTGATGTGAGAGGGGGGGGGGGGGGGAGGGGCCATAAGAGCTTCCACCTTCACGTGGTTGGCCCTGTTTAGTAGAGAATAATTTATTGGAGCGATTTAATCTTGGAGCAAACCTCCCTCGATCCAGTGTAGCAACAAAAAAGTCACTGTTGACTTAGTTGCTACTCTTTCAGATCGTGGGAGGCTTGTTCCAAGTTCATGCGACTCCAATAAATTGTTCTTGAAATGAAGAGGAGCTTATTCAGGTATGTTTTGACATTTTCAACATATGCTCTAACATTATCATAAGAATGCATCTTAGAGTAAAAAATACTACATCAATTACTTGTATTTATTGTATAGATAATGATGGATTTTGATTGACTTGGCAGTGCAAGTACAAATCCTCTTGCATCATGAGCAATACAACTTGTCAACTAGGGTCATGTCCAGGATATTTTTGCTTGTGCGCTTGACCAGGTTCGTAATGTCACATTTTGTAAGTTCCTTTGCAGTTCATAATTCAATATTAAGCTTGTTCATGATTATTATCTAGGTTTTTTGTATGTGTTTTTTCATCTATTTGATTGTAAGCAACTCTGCATGTTTCCTGCTGTTCACTATGATTTCTCCCATTACCACTCCCAGGATGAATCCGACTTTATTGTTACATAGGTTACTTTATTGTTACTATGATTTCTCCATTTACGATTTCGTAGGTTACATCATGTAAAGTTGTCAATCTCAGGTTGGTGATGAGCTTTAGTTCTCCAGATTTGGGGCTTTTCTGATATTTTCTCCCTCATGTCATTCCTGCATCACCTCGTTGTTTGAGCATGCCAATTTTCTACCACTTGTACCAATTGGAACATGTCAATCTCTAAGTGGTGCCACATTTCACCTATTTTCAGTGAGAGTTTAGGGTTTCTCTAACATATCTTCAGAAATTAGATTCTGTGCCTGCTTGAATATCGTCACATAATACTCATGGTTTGGATTGATGAGCATGTTATGAATGGTTGGTTGATTCATAAGAACCACCCATATAGTCATCTTGAGATATTTCAGAAGTTTTCTCAGGTTTCATTTTTCACCGTTTCTAGTCGGTGGGATGGTGTGGGGTGATCCATCAATACTAGTGCTCTTGTAGTAGGGAATTTGTTTTTGGGGATATAAAGGAGCATTTGATGTAGATATCCCATTGGATGCATTCATAGATGGGCACGAGAGGTCAAGAATTTAAATTAAAAATATGCAACCTCTAGCATGGCAACCTGAAGGCCGCGAGAGACACTGGTTAAAGATTGTTTTGTGCTGGCCTTAATATAGTCATGATTTATTTCTATTATCTTAATACAAATATATAGTCCGGTCTCATTAAAATGAGGATTTTGGTTGTATTTCTCTTTGGTTGTTTCTCTCTTAATGCTCCAGAAGTTTCCAAAAGTTGCGATAGTTGTTTAGTTTGCCTGTTACAACTTAAAAGTGGTTTTTAGCAATGGGAGTCATGTTTTTTAAGGTTCATACTAATATGAAGATCTTGTAATTCTATATTTAGCATAAGAGAAGATGGCCTCTGCTTTGGGTAGTATGACAACAATTGCCACATCTACCTCGTTGGGTAACAATGGAAAGGGGAAGAAGTTGGGTGCAATGTTTGATAATTATGGCAGACAATTGTCTTCTCTTTCAGTTTTTTCACCCATTTCCTTTAATCGCTCAAGCAGAAGAGGGACTCTGAGATTACGCGACAGAGAGAAGGTAGTTAATACAAGAGCTGTGGAAAAGGAGTTGTACTTCAACAAGGATGGCTCAGTGACAAAAAAATTGCAGGTCAGAGAAAAAATTATGTTTAAAGGAAGGTCACCTGCACGTGAAACTTCACTGCGGTGGATCTTTCCTTGTCCACTTATATTCGATTTTAATGTGTTATTTTAATTTTTCATGGAAGGTTGTTTTGGCATATGGTCTGGCATTCAATTGCACACTTACTGAAAGCATTGTCAATTTTTCTTGCAGGCAGTGTGAACAAACTTGCTGATCTTGTTGGAGTCACCCTTGGGGCGAAGGGAAAAATGTTGTCTTGGAGAGCAAGCATGGTTCTCCGAAAATAGTTAATGATGGTGTGACAGTGGCTAAGGAGGTAATTTGTAGATGTGTGCTCTGGTTTTCTTTTTAACGTTGTATTAGTTCCCCCTCTTAAATGTCTTAGATTTGGTAGGCATAATTTGAAAACTCAAAGGTGAAAGGAAACATATTTGTTACCCAGTGGTCTACTTGGCCTATGGACTAGCCACATTAGAGTAATGCATAAATCTTTTCACAACAATAAAGGAAAGGGTTATGGCTGAATCAAATTTTATTGTTATTGACAGTGTAATGAAATGTATCTCAATGCTATGGTTTTGGCCTTTTTATTGGTTGAATTAGAGGACCCAGTTGAAAATATTGGGGCCAAGTTGGTAAGGCAAGCTGCGACAAAGACAAATGATTTAGCTGGGGATGGAACCACAACATCTGTTGTTCTTGCACATGTTGGAATATTGAAAAATTCCAGAACAATGAATGGAGAATAAATCTCCCTTCCTTTAACACTGAGAAAATAAAATTTCTTTGACAGGAGACAAAGTTTCAATACTTTGAAAACAAACTTCTATTCCCTTCAATAACTCAAAAAAAAACTATTACACTTCTTCCTCACTGAGAGGGATTACAAAATTATGACTGCTACAAAACGCAGTGCATAAAACCAAGTCACTGTCTGTTCAAAACAAACATACTCTGTCTCGAAAACACTCTGCTATGTTTTTCACTTTCGCACTGCTGTGCATACACACTTAAAAAGTGACACTCAGTCTTTCACTTTTTACACACTGCTATGTAATAAAAAAATTACCTACTGTCTATAAAAAAAACTACCAAGCTTTTTTGTCCTTTTTATTTTTATATGTCGTAACATATAAAACATATTATAATAAACCCTCTTTTTAAAATAATAAAATTAAAACTAAATTCTATGGCCCACCTTTCATTTCGCATATGATATATATATAACATATGTTTAAAACATATGTATATATTAAATCATAAATAAAATTAAACTATCAAAACATTAAAGAACCCTTTCCGTCGGACTTCAAAAGTCTGAATATATTTAATTTCAAACCAAATTCGCGTTCCAAAATGGGATGCTGACATCTGCCTAATTTGTAATGCGAATTCTCAATCCAATGTGCCTTATAAAAAATTCAGGTCTAGTTTTCAGGTTTTCAGATTCCCTTCAATTTCATGCGATCCAATATTAATGCTCCACGTGTCCTCCATTTTAATTTACAAAACTGGGGGGTAAATTTCTGGTCGGTGGATTGCGTTAATGCTGGTTGTTGTGTTTAAATACAATCCTATACAGAAATATGGCTGCAGCCATCTACAAAAAAAACTTGCAGGAATTTTAAATGCTGAATTAAATTTCTGGATGGCGTGCAAGCAACCTCCAAAAAAAAATGTTGTTGTTGCATCCATCCTTCTGCTGCAGTTGTTGAAGTTAAAATTCAACAGCACAGGGTTTAATAAGTGAGGGTGTAAAGGTAACTTTTTGTCGATAGTACTGGATTAAGATCATCTATTCATTTTTGTAGGGTCTTATGGTGTTTGGTTTTTAGTTTTGGGTTGGGCTTATTGAGTCTAAGATAGTTTTTGAGTGAAAAAATTGCTATCAGGTATTAAAAAATTTTGGTTCTTTTGTCAAAATTTATGAGCTTGTTAGGAAATACAAAACTGACAATGGTTGTATCTTAAATTTGTGGAAAATAATTTGAAATGAAACCTTTTAGTTTAGGTTGTTGCAGCAGGTGCAAACCCCATTCAAATTACTAGGGGCATTGACAAGACAATAAAGGCCCTTGTTTCGGAACTCAAAATTTTGTCAAAGGAGGTAAACGCTTGCCTTTTGAGTAGGCTGGTTTTCCTTTTTGCTGGTGGTTTGGTGTATCTAATTGAATTAGTTGCCTAAGGTATTTTTGGTTGCAAACTCCTTTTCATTTTTCATACAGTATTGGCCTTGTGGAATACATTTGATTGTGTGGTCTTGTTAGATCTACAACATTTGTAGTTGTTTAGTCTTATGGCCGAGGTGCACTTTTATTATAGAAATAGTTGATGCAATATTGTCATTTAATCCTTACTGCAGGGTAGCATGTTGAGAAGTTTCTTGTGAAACATTTGGTATTCAAAATGACACTTGATCCTATATAGCATCATGTACTTGACTTCAAAATTCATATTCAAAGTGTGCCAGACAATTCTTGCAAAATTTCAAATATTTATGTTGTTTTAAACCATTATCTTTTTCATGTATTGGATGCTGAAAATGAGAAAAATACTTTGGTATGAAACCAAATGGTGAATAATTTCCAGCAAAACAACCACTTCCAAGACATGATTTATAAGTAGAACATATGTACTTATGAAGCATAGAAAGATATCCTTGATGCATTGTCAATGTTTGGCTAGGGTTATTTTTGGAGAAAATAACTACTTATTCCTAGAATAGTGATCTTCAATACAAGTAAATGCCAGAGAAGAGAGATCATCATGTGACATAAACCTATTAACAAAAGTGAACAGGGAATGATGATTAATTATGGCATACTAAGTTGTCAGTGATTTTGACTATTTGTCTTTAACATGTAAAAATGTTAAATTCCAAACTTACATCATCATGGTTTGGCATCATGAGCTTGACTAATTGTCCACCATGCTCATAATTTCATTGTTGTCTTCATATCTATAAACAATGTTTCAAATAATAATAAAGAAGTTCTATAAGAAAAATCTAGACCTCCATGCTGCTGCTCCTTGTGAGACAAAGTCAAAATTGCATTACACAATCTGACACATAAGAATCTCCTATATCCCGGTGGTATGTATCCAAATTATTATAATAGTGTCTTCAAGACTTATGTTGACATTGCCAATGAGATATTTAATCAATGAAAGATGGAGCCTTATTCATTGTTGTATATGTAACGGTCTTTTATTAATATAAAGATTGATGGTTTTGTCTTTCTGAAAATGAAATGTAAAAATAATTTATTGTGGTCAATTGAAAAGTTTTTTTTTTTTAAATCTTTTCATTATGGAAGGGCGACATAGATATATGCCCTTCTAATTGAAATTCGGACCTACCCTTCAAATTTGATCACTGTGTGGGACCTTAAAAAACAATAAAACTACTCCGTCGCACGTTATATAAAACATGTAACAAAACCTTTGTCAAAACTTCAAACAAACCCTTTAGCCGTGGGTATTTCATCATGAATTGATCATTTTACCATGTAACTTCTTCTAGAGGAATATTTTTCCACTTGATTAGGTACTTCATAATGGTTATATGTCAAAGAGATACAGAATGTTTATCTATAACTTTTTGTGGTTCAAGAATCAACTTTCATTCTTCATCTAATTTTGGAATTTCTATTTACATTGGCATATTTTTTCCCAAAACCTTTTTTAGGCAAGATACATGAAAAACCTTATGAATGCAAGAAGAAGGAAAATATAACTTCTATACCACTTGTGCAATCCTATGAATAATTATTTAGGGCCATAACATTTTTTATCTAATTCTTTATTCTTATTTTTCTTGAATGAAGATTGCTTATAATGCTATAATCTAAAAAATACCCAATTACCCTCCTCAAATTATCTTTCACTTCAATGTTGTTCCCCTTGTTGTTTTATCATGTTTCATGTCATTTGAAGGTTTTTCATAATAATTTTCAAAGTTTCTTTAGTATTTTCCATATGTGACTCTGTTTCCTATACTTTGGACTTATCTTGCAAAAAGTATGAGATACTAGGAGTTGGATATCCATAAAGGGCCTTAAATGGGGAAATTTTAGTAGATGTATGATAGGTAGTATCATATTACCATTCTTCCTTGATGAACCCACTTCATCCATTAAGATTGCTTTTCTAAAGAGTAACATTGTAGATAACCTTAAAAACTTTTGTTAACTATTTTTGTTTGACCATTTGATTGTGTTGATATGTAGAACTCATGGCAGCTAGTGTTTCTCCACTCATATTAAATAATTATTTCAAAAAGTTTCTTGTTACTATTACTTTAGGAAAACCATGAAGACTATGAATTTCTTTCACGGACACTTCTACCACTTGGCTTGTTCTTTATGTACTTTGAGCTCTACCAAAAAAATCTACAAAATTTGTCTACATAAATGACCACAAAAATGTAATACTTACCTTTATATTTCAGTAACCTTGTAATAAAGTCTATTGATATATCTTCTAGTCTTTGAATATGTATGTGGAATGGTTGAAGTAACCCTAGAGATTTTACTATCTCTCTTTTATTTATTATGCAAACCTGACCTTCTCTTACAAAATTTTGAATATCTTTCTTCATTCCTTCCAAAAATATATTTTTGATCCTTTGAGATGTTTTAAGGAACCCTGCGTCCTACCATCAGAGAGACATGGGACTCCCTTAATATTTGTTTATTCAAATATGCTTTCGTGCATAAAAATATTCTACATTTGCACCAAAGTATATCTCTCTTTCACTCCCAATTCTCCATAGAGTTCATCCCATCCTTTATAAATTTTAGTTTTTGTTTAGTACTATTGTCATTTTTCCATTATGGCAAGCTTCTTCTAACCACCTAGGAATAGAAAATGTAATTGGATATAAATTTGAGGCCTCTTCTATTTTAGAAAGAGCATCATGTACTAAATTTTCCTTACCCTTTTTGCAGATTATCTCAAAAAAAATTTGCATTTTTTCTCCTCATTTTTGTTAATCTTCTAATGAAAATCATAGCTTCAAAAAATACTTTATGCTATCATGGTATATCTTGACTTTAAAGTACCTCCCAATGACATACTATCCCCATTTTTTATTGCATGTAATATTGCTTCCATTTATTTTTCATACGTAGATTTCACCAAATATTTTCTTTGAATTCCTTTATTTTAAAAGCCAATGATATCCCTTATTGTGTTAATGTTACGTAAATTCCTTGTCCTAGTGCCTCACACTCTACTATGAATGTTTTACCAAAAGTAGGTGCAAACGATGTTGGTGTAGAAGACATGGCATCCATTAAAAGAGAGAATGCCAAAGTAGCCTCATCATTCCATATAAATGATATTTTCTTCAAGAGATATGTGAGTGGACTTGAAATGCATGCATAATTCTTAAAAAATGATTAATAATATCATGTAAGTCTAAAAAATATTCTAAGAACCTTGATTCTCTTAGGAATAGGTCATTTTGTAATAGCTTGCATCTTCTGAGGCTCCAACTTCACTCCTTCCTTTAAAACAATATGAACCAAATACTCGAATTCTTATTTCCCAAAAGCACATTTGGATATTTTTACATAAAAATGATTGTTCTCAATAATTTATATAACTTTTCCACATGTTTAGTGTGGTATTCCCATGATTTATTATAAATATGTGTATTATCAAAGAAAACCAATACAAATTTTATAAGATGGGATCAAACAAAATTGTTCTTAAGTCGAGCCCGTCGGACTTCAAACAGTGATAAACCATAATTCAAACCAAATTCTAACTCTAAACAGCTCGAAGGACGTTTAAAATGTAATCTTTGTGACGCGAAAACCAAATGAATTCCGCCCTAATATTTTTCGGGTCCGAAGTTGGGCTGGCGTATGGAGGGAGAGTTGTGACGCGAATTTCTTATCAAATTCGCTCTAATATTTTTTGGGTTCGGATTTCCACTGCGCGAGCGGCCCAAACAAAGATCCTCTCCAATCAATTTCTTCCACGTGTCCTCAATCAAAACTTTCCCTGCTCCCGACTGCGGGTGCATTCGATGGCGTTTAAGGTGATGGGACATGGATGTGGCGATTTAATATCAATCACACTAAGTTTTAATGTTGTTCAATTAAGTTCCAAGGTTTTCACATCAAATCCACATTAATTAAGTTTTAACACTGTTCAAGATCGAACCTCCACTCATGTTAGCGATTCCGCATGCTCCAATATGATCCGGCCTTTAGCTCTCATTAATGATCAGAGATTAATTATGACGGGCGTCCTTCGATTGCATTGCAGTCGGGTCAATAAAATGGCATTTCACTATGGTTTTTCAGATGAGCCGGTTGTTGGGTTACACTGCCTGCTCACTGTGACGAGAAGGAGAAGTGGCCAGCTGAACTGCTGCTTAGACCTTGCTGCATATCTGCATTTCTCTCAGTCTCATCTATGTCTGTATTCCTCTATTTCTTGGAATTCTTCTTCTCCGTCTCCTCTTGTGCCCACTGCTGAGACTACACCCATGCCTCGCCTGCATCAAAGGATGTGTTGCTACAGGGGGATCACTAGAGGTCAACCCCTGCGTGCTCCCTCTAGCCCCTCAACCGAGTCCTCTTCCGGCCAGTCCATTGATTATTACATAGGTCACTATCCAAATACTAGGAGTGGGCAGGGTCAGGTTGTAGGATCTGGCCATCATATGGATTCCCCTGCTCCTCGTTTCCCCACCGCTAGTTCACCTTCTCCCACGATGCACACTGCACAATTTTCCTTTAATTTCTCTCTCAACTGCCCACGAATCACAACGTCAGTCACTATGGTTTTCCGCGAGGATGCCCAAACAGAGAAAGAATGCACCCGTCTGGTGGGTTTGATCTCGAAAAAATCCGGCCAGCATTCGGGCCTTCAGGAGGGGAGCCATGGCATGAATGTGGAGGTAGCACCTAGCGATCCTGGACCTTCCGAAGGATGGTGCCAAATCATGGAGGAACCACCGGAGGAGTAGTTTAAGCACTGTTTTCTGAGCCATGTACCCATCGACCAATAAGCTAGATTATATTACTTCAATGGACTCTATAATAATATCAATTAATCGAAACGTTCAAGACTGGTTTCCCCGTATGAGGGCAGTCTTCTTAATTTTTTTATTTTTTGATGACAAATTTGCCATGAGTCTGGGCAATGTTTTTGTGTGAGGCGTATATCAACAGTACATGTCTCTGCACATTTCCTGTATCCGCTTTATGATACTATTTTCATGGACAGTTTTAATTCATATAATATATTCTAAACATCGTTTTTTCTCTTGTGAAAAAATAATAATTAATTTTTATCACTCCGCCTTCAAAACTAGCGATGCTGGTTTATTGATATGGTCTGATGGTCTTTTTATATTTTGGACATATCACACTCCTCACATGATTAGCGTTTTTCTCTGTTCAAGGATTTTGGGTACTTTAATTTGTATTTGCAGGAATAATGGATGTCAGTACTCTATCTGTTGCTTTACTATTCTACATACTTCTATTTCACTTTCTTATAGATGCCTTTACGCTGATGCTTTTCGCATTGTCGTATTGAATGCTACCTTCACAGTTACCTATTTATATCACACCGTATGTGACATGGGGTATTTTTCTATCATTATCTGGGGTGGGACTTCCACTTTTCTGGATGGATATTTGGGTTCCAATATTCAGATGTGAAAATGTAATGACTTCATGGACTGTTTTACTTCATATAATATATTCAAAACAACGTTTTTTTCTCTTGTGAAAAAAAAAATGATTAATGTTTATCACTCTGCCTTCAAAACTAGCGATGCTGGTCTATGTTGCTGGTTTATTGATATGGTTTGATGGTCTTTTTATATTTTGAACATATCACACTCCTCACATGATTAGCGTTTTTCTCTGTTCAAGGATTTTTGGTACTTTAATTTGTATTTGGAACAATGGACGTCAGTACTCTATCTATTGCTTTACTATTCTACATACTGCTATTTCACTTTCTTATAGATGCCTCGGGCATATTTGGATGCTTTCTTAGATTGTCGATAATCTCCATGTGGACCGTTACTGGGTTTTATATCAAGTCCTTGTATGTGACATGGGGTATTTTTCTATCATTGTCTGGGGTGGGACTTCCACTTTTCTGGATGGATATTTGGGTTCCAATCTTCAGATGTGAAAATGTAATGACTTCATGGACTGTTTTACTTCATATAATATATTCTAAACAACGTTTTTTCTCTTGTGAAAAAAAAATGATTAATGTTTATCACTCTGCCTTCAAAACTAGCGATGCTGGTCTATGTTGCTGGTTTATTGATATGGTCTGATGGTCTTTTTATATTTTGGACATATCACACTCCTCACATGATTAGCATTTTTTTCTGTTCAAGGATTTTGGGTACTTTAATTTGTATTTGGAACAATGGACGTCGGTACTCTATCTGTTGCTTTACTATTCTACATACTGCTATTTCACTTTTTAGATGCCATTGCATATTTGACGTTTTTCATATTGAGAATTCTATGGGATCACATTGGTTTGTTACCGAGTTCCATGTACATGTGTATTTTTTTCATTGCCCTGGTGGGACTTCCACTCTTTCTTCTCGGATGGATATTTGGGTTCCAAATCTTCAAATGTGAAAACAATGACTTTCAGGACCTGTTTTACTTCATAATATATTTTAAACATCATTTTTTTCTCTTGTGAAAAAAATGATTACGTTTATCACTCGCTCAAAACTGAGCGATGTTATTTATTGAAATGAACCGATGGTATTTTTATGCGTCGTATTATACTTCACCACATGATGACAAGCCGTTCTATGACCAAAATTAACCTTGCACTGCATGCTACCACTCTATCTGTTGCTTTACTATTCTACATACTACTATTTCAATTTCTTATAGATGCCTCAGGAATATTTGGATGCTTTTTCAGATTGTCAATAATCTCCATGTGGACTATTACTGGGTTTTATATCATGTCCTTGTATGTGACATGGGGTATTTTTCTATCATTGTCTGGGGTGGGACTTCCACTTTTCTGGATGGATATTTGGGTTCCAATCTTCAGATGTGAAAGTTTAATGAATTCATGGACTATTTTAATTCATATAATATATTCAAAACAACGTTTTTTCTCTTTTAAAGTTTCATTTTTTTTTTTAAATTGAACCTGTCGTTGGTATACCGACGCCTTGTAAGCATCGGAATTGCGACAAATTAAAAACATCGGAAGAGCAATAGTATAAAAACATCGGACGAGCGAAGTTCAAAACGTCAGACCACATTTCGTCGGAATTGCGACAGTTTACAAATGTCGGAAGAGCGATGTTCAAAATGTCAGACCACATTTCGTCGGAATTGCCACAGTTTACAAACGTCGGAAGAGCGACGTACCAAATGCTTAATCATATTGCTAAATTTTTAATAACATAAATGCTTGTGTTTAATGCTTCAAACTTTGATCAATATTTCGTTTAATTGCGACAGCTATAAACGTTGAAGACACGTTTAAAACTTTACTGTTACTTGCTTCAAAGCGTTACAACTTCTGTCGTATGGTTTGGGAAATGCTCAAGAGAAAGGCTTGTTTAACATTTAGCGTTTACGATGGTTGCATTTTTAGGTAAGAACGACGTGCGAAAACTGTTACCAAGCCATTGAATCATTACTACAAGGATCAAAGGAATAATACGATCGTCGTTGCACCCACCACCAATAAGACACCTAACAGGATCAATCCTCTCAAGACAAGATCGTTTTGGGTAACAGAAGTCATGTCATTGCCATTACCAAGACATCCCCCACAAGTTTAACTTCAAATTGTCATGCCCATCATGCGTTGCTCATGTTAAAAATAATTAGTGGTATTCGAAGTTGGCTTCCCATGAGAGGCCTCATCCAAAATAATCTTCAATATCAAGACCAAGCATGTTGACTTCCATATACTCAATGTGGAGGATTCCTTCAGCGAAGCATTGCTCTCCAAATCCATGGAGCAGCTCCCTTGCACCGTTAAGGTGCCATCCTCCATCACTGCAACAAATTTTGTCAGCACGGTACATATAGTGAGAGTGGGTGGTGCTGAAAATGGAAGAATGTCTCCCTCCTCCTTGAGACTATCCCAAACTATCTATGTTGTACTAGACTCCTCCACAACTTTCACCTCTCTAGAATCTAAGGGGGGTGAACCAAATGGCAAGATGCCTCTTACCAACTCTAGATCTAGTGGCCTCCCAGGTGGAATGCCTGCATATAGTGAGACATCAATGGCAAGAGAAGATTTCTCATATGGTTAGGATACCTTGCCTTTGCCTTCATAGTGCAAACCAGTCTTCCTCCTCCTTGCACCAACTATATGAAATATATAGTGGTGTGTGCTCCCCATCAAATGATGATGTACTTCCTCCCTACCTTCTCCTTCCATCAATAATATCTCACAATCATGCTTCTCATTGATTGTACTTTGCCTTCCATATGTGAGATCCTGGGGAAATTCTTGTAGTGATACAAGAAATCCTCCTCCTCCTATTGGAGCATGTGCTCCTCCTTCCTTTGCATGAGGCACTAGATATGCTCTAGATGTGACAGCACTGTAACCCCCATCCTCCTCTTCTTCTTAAATATAAATGGGATTCATCTTCCTAATAAGAGGATCCTCTTCTGCAAAAGGAACCTTCATGCCCTCTTGTCCAAAGTTTTGAAACAAGAATATTGCCTCTAGAAAAGTATCATGCAAGATGTGAGCTTCTCCAACAGTTTTCTAAAGTGGATTTGAGTTTGTAGGTCCTTCCAACTTACACAAAAATTTTACTTGTCTTGGTTTGATTGTCTCATGTTTTTTATCAAACCTTTCTACCAATCTCTTAGTGAACTTTTCAAAAGAAGGATTATTGACATTTTTCAATGAAAATGACTCAAACATCCACCAATCATAGGCCTTACCTTTAAAGTGCAGCGCTGCAACTCGGATGGCTTCATCTTCAAAAACTTGGTGCTGCTGCAAATAGGTATGCAACTCCTCCACCCAAGCTTTGGTTGAACAAGTTGGGGATCCATCAAAGGTAGATAGAGAAAATATATCCATGTCATGCAGCTTGAACCTCTCCACCTTGATCTTGCAAAACTCTTTGAAAGTGATATGATCTCTAAACTTTTTCAGTTTGAGATTCATACTCTTACATAAATTTACTAAGAGTTTCCCTCCTTGGTATTTCCTCTTCTTTCATCTCTTTCATAGCAGATCTAGGCATTTGAATGTGCTGTGAATAATAGGGTGTAGCTGCATGTTAACACCTGTCATGTGCCAATCTATATCTAGCTCTATATTCAAACTTCTCTGGAGATGCCATCTCCTCTCTCATCTTCTTAAGATCTTCATTGATGCTCTGCATAGATTTTGGAAGAATATTTGAGAGCCTCTCCTCCTTTCTTCTTCCACATAATGGAGTCTTATTTCTATTCATCTTTCCTTCTCTTGATAGCATCATGGTTGAATTCCACAGACTGAGCCAAGACTATGCTCTGATACCACTGTAATATCCCAAAATAGGGAATTTCTACAATAATTATAACACCTTAAGACGTTCCAAAGTTGGAGATCCAACCATACTTGAACAAAATAATGTGATTTGTGTCAATTTACTTATTAAATGTGTATTAAACACATTTACATCATATTAGGAGCATATCAGCAACAATATATCTCCATATGTTATCTCCAAGTGGGGAAAAACAGTGATCCATACCATAAAAATGCTATTTATAGAAAATAATGCTATAACTATGAGAAATGGGACCTGGATACCTTATTTCATGCAATATAAATCTCACATATAGAATGGGAGTAGAAAAAAATCATTCTATCCAAGTTAAACAGATCTCTCGATTCTTATATGGTTGAAAAACACTAAAAAAGCCATGACTTAACCCATACAGAAAACTATGAAGAAAGTAAAACATGATTATAAGAGTATTTCTATAGAAATATGTTATATAAAACATATATTGAGTTTATTTAGCCAAAGCACAGAGAAAAACAGAGATCTAGCCTCTTTTATACAATGTAAAGATAACCCAACAAGGGTTTCTTGGAAGCTTAAGCACAAAAAGAGTAGATCTGAATATTCAGATGCAAAATAACATATTACCCTGAAAATTTACATGAATATAGCTGAATAAAGTACAATAGGTATGAGAATCCCTTTTCCTAGCTTTCCGGGAGAAGGGTTGGCCCTTTCCCTAGGAAACTAGCCCTAAAATCAAGGTATTAAACCTTGCTGTAGTAGCTCTCTGAAAAATGACACATTTCCTGCAAGGGACTGCACCGTAGGAGTATAGATATGCTTTTTCCAAGTGCCAAGATGTGAAAATATTCCCGGGAGTCCTTCTTGTTGATCCTCTAATGGATAGACAAGCTCTCCACTGAAAAACAAGCCCAGAAATGACTCAAATAGATCCTCCTTTGCTGCACCCTGCAACACAACCCAGATCTAAACAAAAAATGCACTGTAGCTGAAGGAGGTAGCTTGGAAATTTTTTTGGAATGAGGAAATGTAGCCCGAAGAACCTCTCCCTCCCTAAGGATGAGGTAGGGATTCCTGACCAAGAACACCCTTGTGATAAAAAACACTGCAACCCTGCTAACCATCAAGAGCAAGAAAAGTATCAACAGACCAAGGAAAATAATAATACAAGCATGAATTACAATGGCTTCCCTCCCCTCCATATATAGCAAGTGCACCTCTCCACAATGGGTTCCATCCATATGTGCCACCAAGCTCAAGCAAGTTGTCCTCCATTAAAACTGCGCAATCCATCAAGGAGATACAATGTATCTAGAAAGTGCATGTGGACTTGGTCAAATATGATTGAATCAATATGATCCAATCCTATTCGCACCTATAGGTGCTTAATATAGCTGATTATTTTTCCTCTTTTAACATGAGGAATGTTATTCTTCCTATTAGTCATTAGTATTTTTCACCTGTTGTTGATTACTAGATTCCTTAGTTGAGTTTTCTAGAAGCTGATCTCAATATGTAAATTTGTCATCTAGAAAACCCCCAAACAAATTTTTGTCTTCCTAGCCCTTCCTATCAGCCTACGATAAGAGCAGTCTTCAGTTTTCAACTCATGTCTTGTTTCAGAAAAGTATCCCTGTCTATAGCTGTCTTAGCCTTCTTTCTTCGCTATCATTTTCCCCTTGTTTCTCATGAAACTCACAATCCAACATTTGACAAAGTGCCTCCTTCCTATCCCTAATCTTCTTATCAAAAACCATTTTATTATGCCTAAGAAAACAATCAAAATCTATGAAAGTTGCCCCTAAGTTAGATAGTGGTGTTTAGGAGTCTTTTCCTTAGAAAAAATGTCCTAAGCCAAAAAGCCTCTATTTAGTACCAATCAGCCATAGATTGTCTTCCCGTTCTGCAAAAATAAGTCTTGATCCATCCATAGGTCGCACACCACTAAGAGGTCATTCTGTCTCAATCCAGAAGAAGTTCAAAAAATATCCAAAACAGAAGAAGATAAGCATGTTCACTGTCTAGAAGAATATGCTTAGGTCAGGCAAAATCTCCATAATACACCAAGGAAGCTCTCCAAGGTTCAAAGTCATATGTTTTTACATCTCTGCAGGGGTGTGATTTCAATAATGATCAATGTAAAAAAGAGCGAAAGGACAAGGTCAAAAGGGTCCTTCATGCTGAATTAGCTTGCCATCAACAAAACAAATGAAATACAGTAGGTAAAGGGCTACCAATAGGTGTGGTTTGAAAGCCAAAGTTGCCTAAAGAACAGAGAGCAGCCTCCAAGTCATTTGAATGAAAAAGGATGATGTTATGCTGATCAGCAGTGTTCTCAGCATCTCCTCCAAAAGGAAATTTCAACTTGCCTCTGAAAACACAGTCAAGGGAAGTCAGTCAACTATGTCTAGCAAGCAACTACTCTACATATACAAGTCATATGATTTCTGGTCTAAGGGTTCACAGGAATATTTTACAAAGAATACATATCTCAGAACATATCTCATAAAGAAAATTGTTGTCTATTTTACATGGTACCGAGCAGAGACATATGATTTTCAGAAAGGTGATATAGTTTTGAAAATAGATGAAATGACATATCTACAGTGAGAAGCTCCTCCAGTAAAAGAGCAGAGGGTTGTAAGCACAGTAAGAACCTCCTCCAGAAAAAGAGTAGATGGTTGGGAACATAATAGAACCTCCTTCATTTAAAATTAGAGGGTTAAAGTGTGTCAAGTGATTTCAGAAATTATGAGTCACCTCCTTCCAAGATATGGACAAAAGATGAATCGCCTTACTTCAAAAACAATGGATACATGGTGTTTTCAAAAGGACTGTAATAGCATTGTTTGTATGAGTTTCTTTCAGATGATGGGTCTTATAAAATTTCAAAGTAATACAGTGTTGAAGGCAGTGATATCCCTAGAAGAAGTAGACAATATACTTGGAGGGCAGCTGCTGAAAGGTCTAGGACTACGTCAGAGCTTGCACTTCAGTTTGGGTATCTTAATGCTTATATCAAATGGAAGGATCTTGTATATCCACAAGATTATTGCCCTAATGGTAAAGCTGTTGACAAAGAGAGTGCTTCTTTTAGAAATTATACCTTTTGTGAGAAAAAAATATGAAAGTGGTTTCCTTCATAGAGAAACAGAAATTCAGCTCCCCAAGGAGTTACACAGTGAAACAGTTCATGCAAAAGGAAAAAAGGTTAGGAAAAACTTGAACATAAATTCAAGTTTCCTCTTCAAAAAACACAAAGTGATAAATGTTAAAAAATTTTAAAATTTTGAAAAGAGGGAAAACACTTTGTTTTCTTTTAAACAAAACCTTATAAGCCTAAAAAGGCATAAACCAAACATGCATTAGCAGTCTCACCGAGGAAATAAGAAATTTTGAGCGATTGTGAAGAAATTCCGAGCTTAATTTCAGTGCGGCGTGCCTGTAGGAAGACTCAGTGTATTTTCATAAGGAGCGCGACTTGCCTATAGCACTGCGCGGCATGCCTATGCTCGGCGCCCAGGGCTGACCCTACAGGCCTCTGCGCAGTGCGTTTACGTGTTCAGAGCTTGCCCGATCAACTAATTTTGAACGTGCTCAATTGCACACTGCACCAACACTCAAAAGGCCTCAAAACACATTTTTTAAGGTATTCCCTCGGCTCTTAGTCAAGTTTTGAGTTCAAAGAAGTTTTTCTTGTGCTAAGAAATAGTGAAAGATTTTTGCAGTCTCCAATAGAAAAAAAAGTTTGTGAAGGTCTCAAATCAGTTTAAAGAGTCATCTTGATAGTGGTTTCAAAGAGAATTCTGTTTTTTAAATAAAAAAGGAAACAATAATTAGAGGATAGGGTTTTTGACTTCCTAAAAGAGGTTTTTCTTCCCGTGGATAACAAAGAATGAAAAACAGAGATTGAAGGTGAAGAAACTGTGTGTCAAAATCAAAAGAAATTTGTCTCCAAAATCCACAAACAGACCTTGTCAAATACCTCATTGCTCAAATAAAAATACTGAAGAGGTGAAATTTTGTTCATTCAACCCATACTTGTTTGTTAAACTCAAAGAAAAACAGTGATCATTAAGTGGAGACAGGGTTGTTTTGAAAGGCCTACTACTCAGTGACAAGGAGACTGTCTTTTGTTTTAGAGAAACAATAATCATCAAAGAAGAACAGTTTGTTAAAAGGGAAAGCACAGTGTTTTCAAGAGTGTACTCTTTTCTTATAGAGAAAAGAGGATAGTGACTAGAGGATAAAGAGTTTTTTTAGTTGAAAGAAGTCATTTAAAACATTGATTTCAGGGGGTGCCATGTTATCATAACCACAAAAAACAGACTTTGTGAAAGGTCTCATAATTAGTTTGAAGGAGTATTTAAAAATTGTTTTCAATAAGTCCCTTTTGTTTCTAATAACCACAGAGAAACAGTGAAAGGGAGGAGGGTTGATGTGCCAATTTGAAAGTCTTTTTTGTGCTATGAAATAGCTAAGAATACACACAATTGCTAGAATAAAAAACAGAATTTTGTAGGGGTCTTTCAAATCAGTTTGAAGAGATATCCTAACAGTGATTTCAGGGCACCATGTTGACAAAACCAAAGACAAGACAATGATATAAAAAGGGTAGTGTTTGAGGGGAATAATATTTGTGTGAAAAACAAAAGAGATTTGTCTCCAAAAACCACAAGAAAATCTTGGTAAAGGCCTCCTAGCTCAAACACAATACTGAAGAGTTGACTTTGTTTTCATTCAACAAAATACTTGTTTGATAAACTCAAAGAAGAACAGTGATTTTCAAAGAGGAAAAGGTGTGTTGGTTGAAGACTTATTTCAATGATCACTTAATCAGTTTATCTTGGTAAGTCAAAGAAGAGAAATCTAAGAAAACTAGTGATGATGAGGAACAAGGAAAAGGGTCCAAATATGACAGTCATGAAGAAAGCAGTGACAAGGATAAACAAGATAGTCCTCAAGAAAGAAATGACGAGGGCAAGAAAACAAAGAACATAGAGCATGAAGCGCATTCTCCAAAGTATGTGCTAGCTACCTCTCAGAGGCAAGGGGCCATAACTTCTTCACCAAAGCTAAAATGCCAAACAACAAGGAAGAAAACCAAGAAAAACTCAAAATTGCCCAAAGCCTAGGGAGAAAAACTGGAAAAGATACCTCTAGGCTTGGAATTTTAGCCCGAGCTTCTACACATGTTTCTAAAAACCCTTAAAGGGTTTTCTCACCAAAATTGAGCAAATTTTGACATGTTATTTTTTTTGACATTTTTGGGCCTAATTGCAGAAATTTGTGGTCATCGCAATTTTTGTTTGGAGAATCCTTAGTTGTTGAGAGTGGTGTCATTGGATGCATTAAATTCATGGGAATCTACTCGAAAAATTTCAGATCAATTGAAGATGTTTTGATCCCCCAAAGAGGCAAAAAACACTCACTTTTTTAACACTCTGCCCACATATCAGCGAAGGGATAATTTCTGGTTTTTTCCACTCAGGTCAGTTTTTCACATAATTCCAGTGATCAGTTTGGGGAAAACAATTATTTTCAGAAACTAGACATCTAGGGCTTTCCAACGAGCCATCACAGACCCCATTTTAACATCAGGAGGTCCTTCAAAAGTTTCCCACAAGACAAGGAATTTTCTGCTGCTAATTTTCTGAAGCATTCTGGTGAAAAATGCAGTTTTCTGAAGTGGCTTTTCAAAATGTGCATTTAGCCTTTTTTGGCCATTGTGAGTTGAGAAAAGTCAAATTATTTTCCTTATTTTAGCATTTCTAAGATATTTTCATATATATTTTGTGCCTTGGGCTTTGCAAAGCCTCAAGGACAAAATCAAATATTTGTAATGGGCCAATGGGCTTGCTAGTTGCTCTAGGAGGTTTTCCTTCTCTTTGGCATATTTATTCCAAGAGATTTCATTGTAAACAAGGCTGAAATTGATGATATAGAGCAATACATGATACTACAAGCTTTGAAGAAACACTTTGTCTCATGATGTGGATGATTTCTTGTTTGTCTTGGATGGTGGAAGAGAATTGTTTGTTGGATTCCTTGGCTTGGTAAATGGTATAGTTCTCTTATTTGTATGTTTTTCTTAGTTTATCATACATGTTTCCATGTTTATTTATTGTTTTAGGTCAGTAAAGAATAGATTTGAGACATGCCCATGGAGGCACCTCAAGTTTCCTAATTTTATTACAGCTTCTATGTTTTTCTTCCTTCTTAGTCATATCAAAGAATTCTTAACTGCTCTTTGATCACTGAAGAACTTGTTGCTTGTTTCATTTATGGTTTTTATGCATGCTAAGTATGATTCATGGTACGCCCTGCTTACTCATGGCTATTCAAAGCTCCATCTCTGAAAACTCTCTTTGAATTATTGATTGTCTTAGTTTGAACCAAGGAGGTCTTGTTTCGATCTTTCCCTTTGTCTAAAAACTTTGCATTCTATTTTTCAAAGTTCCCAATAACTCAAAATATGATGTTTAGGAGTTCCCTCTTCATAAATTGAGTTGTTTTTCCATCTTATTTGTTTTCCCAAAAATCTAAAGGTGATTTCCCAAAGTTGGAGGGTCCTTACTTCCATGCATCACTGGAATATTTATTTTATGCATTTATTAGTTTAAGTTTCATTCATAGAGGCCAATGGTTAGCCATAACTTATGAATTCTTGTTGATTAACTATTTATGTTTAAAATCTCTTTGTATTTCACAAAATTAGTGTCTATCCCATTTCATTTCACCTAAAATAATCCATTTTACCTCGACCAAATAGGCCCTGCAATATACCTTCTCCACCCTTTGAGGCAATCTCAACCTTATCAATCCCATAGCCCAGTTGACCTGATATCTTCTTATCTATTTATATTTTGATCAGTTCTTCCCTGAAAAACCTAAAAAAAACCAAAACACACTTAAAAACTAGCCTAAAATTAGATACATAGAAAGCAAACAAGTTTACATCCTTTGCACACATAGAGAGAGCCCTCTCTAAGTCCAGGAAGGCTAGGTCCTAGGGCTCCAAAGTTGGTTTGATGTTACCCTATCATTTGGCTTGCCAATCTGCCAAATCGCGGGACCCTAAAATAATGGTGATCATGGTGGGACCTTTCTAAGTTAGTGACAATATAAGTATACCTTAGGACTCTAGAAATCTCTTGTCTTCAAGAATATCCAGTGATTATCAGCCACCTCATCACCTCACTAACATAATGGCGATCACGGTGGGACTCTGAGTGATAAACAAACCTAGACCCTAAAACCTTCAGAAGCCTTTAAGAATACTATCTTGTGGACTTATCCCACTGCTCACTAACATAATGGAAATCACGGTGGAACCTTCTGAGTTAGTGACAAACTAAGTATACCTTAGAACTTCAGAATCCATCAACCTAGAAGTATTATCCAAGAGTAGAATCTATTTGTCTCACCATCCTAGCAAAATGATGACCCAGATATATGACACTCTTACAAACCTTAGGGCTACATAAAGAAACTCAAAAAACCCCAAAAACATCCCTAGATTGGCTTTTTATCAGTATTGGTGGTGGACCATACACATATCTCTAAAAAAACTAAAAACATCCACCTAGCGACTCCACTAGCCTCTAGTAGGCCTATTACTCCACTAGTCCTTATAAACTCTCCTAGAATGCATTGAGCAATCCCAATCATACTGATGGTGGACAAAAAAGTTCAAATCTTCCACCTGGCGACTCCACAACCCTCAATAGAACAAAAGACTCCATTGGTAGAGAACTTTAGACTGGTTGAAATGACACAATAACTCTTTCTGGTAAACCAAGATGGATCCAAGTGAGAACATAATAGAAAAGTTGGAAAAATTGGTATATATGTTCAACAAACTGATGCCTCTACTATACAGGAAAATAGAAAGATACAAAGTTAAGGTTAACACTGCTTATTCAAAGCAACCTACACTTCTTCCTCAGGATGAACAAACTCAAATATTACAAGACAAGAGTAATAAACAAAATGTGCCTAATGAGAAAGTTGAAAATAAAAACATAGAGGAATGCTCTAAAGAAACTATCAACCATCTTGAAATCACAGATTCTGAAATGGAAGAAGAATCAAAAACTTTAGATTCTCTACCCTTATGCTTTAATTTATTCCAGATTTTGAAAGGAAATTTGCATCCTAAAGATCTCTTAACAGACATTCAGGAAACCCCTACTCAAGTTAACTCTCACATAAATCAAGAAGAGTTGATTGAAGATGAATTCAAACCTAAAATAGAAGACAAATCAAAACATGTAGGATCTCTACCTTTATGCTTTGAGTCATTTGAGGTCATACGAGCAAATTGGCCTCCTAAGAATCTATTAGAGGAAACTCATGAATCCCATGTTTATTATCCCAAACATCAAGAAGAGTTGATTGAATATGAATTCATATTTGAAATAGAAGACAAATCAAAACATGTAGGATCTCTACCTTTATGCTTTGAGTCATTTGAGTTCATACGAGCAAATTGGCCTCCTGAAAATCTATTAGAAACAACTCATGAATTACATACTAACTATCCTCAACATCACAAAGAATTGTTTGAAGATGAAAACAATCAAGAAATGAAAAATAACTCACAGGATCTCTCTAAAGGCACAAGTGATGATTCATCATCTCTCATAGTTGAAGCCCAAAAAGACATTCATCCTCCAAATCAGCTTTCCCAAGAGAAAGAGGATTATTGTATTTATATCCAAAGAGAGATAAAAATGCCTCCCTTTTTAACTGAAGAGGAGATAGATCAACTTATAAACATGCATACAGCCTCTAAAACTTCATACGAACAAAAATTTTCTGATCTTTCTCCTGCTAATATTGCAAACCATAAGTCAAAAAATAGATTTGTAAATCAATTTGAAGATAAACAATCTGATAGTCTAAGATGCATGGTTGGTGACATTACTTACATTGATGATTCTCCAAGGTTTGATCAATATATTGACGATTATGATATCCAAGCAGAAGCTAACCTTGTAGAGCCATCAAAGGTTGATGTGTGGGATGAAGTTCACTGTCATCAGATTGAAAGCATCAATCAGCCAAGACAGGTCACCTATGACACTCATGAGGAGAGCCTTGAGAGTTTAGAAGTAAGTGAAGAGTCTCTAACTCTTTTCTCTACTTCACTTCAGTCCATCAAGAATAACATTCACATAATTGGAAATCAGCAATATTTCAGCTTTGATGATGAGGTTGAGGAAGATGATGAGATTATTGAGCAAGTTATCAATAAGAAGCCTTCTCCTGTAATGGTTGAGGAAATAATTTTGGACATGGAATCCTCCTTAACTCTAGATTTTCAGCCACCAAGTTCCATTGAGTTACAAATTGCAGATGAAGAAATAGAGGTTGATAAACACATGAGAGTTGTCACACTATCCTTTCAAGAGGATTTATTGCCAAAGTGTATCCCTACCCATCAACATGATGAACTTCACACAGTTTTCAATCCAATTAATCAGAACACATCAGCTTGGAAAGAAGACTACACTACAATATATGATGAGTCTGACAGTTCAAGTGATCATGAGCAAGGGGAAGAGTTGCTTTACCAAGAGAGTCCCAAATATAGCCAAGTGGAAGAAAGAGTAGTCTTGAATAAAGCCTATATATCAAATACTCTAGATAAGGTACTATTCCAAGATCCATTTGTTGTTTTCCTTGAGAAATCTGAAGGAATAGTGTGTTCTGCCCATAACAGTCTGTTGCAAAGAGTGAGAAAAAATTTAGGCACTACTGTTCGAAAACAAGAAAAGTGGAAGTAGCCTTTTCATTTCTTCAACACTCTAAAAAATCTGAAACTAAATCCCTCATGGAATCATATTATTGATTGCCTTTGTTGGAAAAAATATTTCACTAAATGAATGTATATTGTGTATAGGTTAGATTAGGATAGATAGATAGGTGTGGAAAATAAGCCCAACCTTGTGAGCATCTTTTTAGTTCTAGATTGTTTGAAGAAATGAATCCAAAACAGAAAATACAAAAACAATAGAAAAGTAGAAAAGACGGTAGTTTGAGAAACAAAAAAAAGGCCCCATGTTCAAAAAATAGTCATTCTAAAAGTGTGCAAGTCTAAATGCCAATACTAGTGCTCAAAAGTTATCTTGTTCAGTTATCTAGCCTAATCATAACTGGACATGTTTTAAATTTATTGTTGATAAGTTAGTGAAAGAAGTGATAGTCAAATTGTGTAAGATTGACTTGTTAAAGAAGGTAGATTAGGAAAAGATACTGGTTCCACATGCTCAAAACAGAACCAAAGAGGAAAACAGGGATGAAAAACAAACTATGTATCCTAGCCCTAATTTTTCTAAAATCTTGTTTTCATGCAAAATAATATTTGTGTGTAGCTTGTCTTTTATGCCACAAATACATGACACATCAGACTGTCTAATCCTAATTTGGTTATTTTTCAATTTCATGTTTTAGTATAGTGAATAAAATCCTGTCAAACAGCTTAATCTTGATAGTCAATCTAGCATAGGTAGAGAATCAAAGGAGTTCATCAATTTAATCTAAACTCCTGGAAGATATAAGTGTAGAATCAGATAGTTTACTTTTTTTTTTGTAAATCGTGTCAAAGGATTGCAATAATGATCAATGTGCAAAAGAGAAAAAGGACAAGGTCAAAAGGGTCATTCATGCTGAATTAGCTTGCCATCAGCAAAACAAATGAAATACAGTAAGTAAAGGGCTACCAATAGGGGTGGTTTGAAAGCCAAAGTTGCCTAAAGAACAAAGAACAACCTCCAATTCATATGAATGCAAAAGGATGATGTTATGCTGATCAACAGTGTTCTCAGCGTCTCCTCCAAAAGGAAATTTCAACCTACCTCTGCAAACACAGTCAAGGGAAGTCAGTCAACTATGTCTAGCAAGAAATTACTCTACATATACAAGTCATATGATTTCTGGTCTAAGGGTTCACAAGAATATTTTACAAAGAATACATATCTCAGAACATATCTCATAAAGCAAATTGTTGCCTATTTGACATGATACCAAGTAGAGACATGATTTGCAGAAAGGTGATACAGTTTTGAAAATAGATGAAAAGACATATCTATAGTGAGAAGCTCCTCCAGTAAAAGAGCAGAGGGTTGAAAGCACAGTAAGAACCTCCTCCAGAAAAAGAGTAGATGGTTGGGAACATAATAGAACCTCCTTCATTTAAAAGTAGAGGCTTAAAGTGTCTCAAGTGATTTCATAAATTTTGAGTCACCTCCTTCCAAGGATGGATAAAAGATGAATCGCCTTGCTTCAAAAACAATGGATACATGGTGTTTTCAAAAGGACTGCAATAGCATTGTTTGTATGAGTTTCTTTCAGATGACGAGTCTTATAAAATTTCAAAGGAATACAGTGTTGAAGGCAACGATATCCCTAGAAGTAGAAAATATACTTGGAGGGCAGCTGTTAAAAGGTCTAGGATTGTGTCAGAGCTTGCACTTCAGTTTGGGTATCTTAATGTTTATATCAAATGGAAGGAACTTGTATATCCACAAGATTATTTCCCTAATGGTAAAGTTGTTGACAAAGAGAGTGTTTCTTTTAGAAATGCTACCTTTTGTGAGAAACAATATGAAAGTGGTTTCCTTCACAGAGAAATAGAAAGTCAGCTCCCCAAGGAGTTACATAGTGAAACAGTTCATGCAAAAGGCAAAAAGGTTAGGAAAAAATTGAACATAAATTCAAGTTTCCTCTTCAAAAAACACAAAGTGATAAACGTTAAAATTTTTTCAAATTTTGAAAAGACAGGAAAACACTTTGTTTTTTTTTAAACAAAACCTTATAAGCCTAAAAAAGCATAAACCAAACATGCATTAGCATTCTCACCGAGGAAAGAAGCAATTTTGAGCGATTGCGAAGAAATTCCGAGCTTAATTTCAGTGTGGCGCGCCTGTATACACGTACGGCATTCCTGTAGGAAGACTCAGTGTATTTTCATAAGGAGCACGACGCGCCTGTAGCACTGCGTGGTGATCCTGTGCCCGACGCCCAGTGCTGACCCGACAGGCCTCTGCCTAGTGTGTTTACACGTTCAGAGCCCACCCGATCAAGCAGGTTTGAACGTGCTCACTTTCACACTACACCAACACTCAAAAGGCCTCAAAATGTGTTTTTCAAGGTATTCCCTCACCTCTTAGTCAAGTTTTGAGTTGAAAGGAGGTTCTCTTGTGCTGAGAAATAGTGAAAGATTTGTGCAGTCTCCAATAGAAAACAAAGTTTGTGAAGGTCTCAAATCAGTTTAAAGAGTCATATTGAAAGTGGTTTCGAAGAGCACTCTGTTTTGTTAAATAAAAAAGGAAACAGTAATTAGAGGATAGGGTTTTTGACTTCATAAAAGAGGTTTTTCTTCCTGTGGATAACAAAGAATGAAAAACAGATATTGAAGGTGAAGAAACTGTGTGTCAAAATCAAAAGACATTTGTCTTCAAAATCCACAAACAGACCTTGTCAAAGACCTCATTTCTCAAATACAAATACTGAAGAGGTGAAATTGTGTTCATTCAACCAATACTTTTTTGTTAAACTCAAAGAAAAACAGTGATCATTAAGGGGAGACAGAGTTGTTTTGAAAGACCTATTACTCAGTGACAAGGAGACTGTCTTTTGTTTTAGAGAAACAATAATCATCAAAGAAGAACAGTTTGTTCAAAGGGAAAGCACAGTGTTTTCAAGAGTGTACTCTTTGCTAAGAGAGAAAGGAGGATAGTGACTAGAGGATAAAGAGTTTTGTCAGCTGAAAGAAGTCATTTAAAACATTGATTTCAGGGGGCACCATGTTATCATAACCATAGAAAAACAGACTTTGTGAAAGGTCTCATAATCAGTTTGAAGGAGTATTTAAAAAGTGTTTTCAATAAGTCCCTTTTGTTTCTAATAACCACATAGAGACAGTGAAAGAGAGGAGGGTTGATGTGCCAATTTGAAAGTCTTTTTTGTGCTATGAAATAGCTAAGAATACACACAGTTGCTAGAAGAAAAAACAGAATTTTGTAAAGGTCTTTCAAATCATTTTGAAGAGATATCCTAGCAGTGAATTCAGGGCACCATGTTGACTAAACCAAAGACAAGATAGTGATATCAAAAGGGCAGTGTTTGAGGGGAATAATCTTTGTGTAAAAAAAAAAGAGATTTGTCTCCAAAAACCACAAGTAGATCTTGGCAAAGGCCTCCTAGCTCAAACACAATACTAAAGAGGTGACTTTGTTTTCATTCAACAAAATCCTTGTTTGCTAAATTCAAAGAAGAACATTGATTTGGAAAGAGGAAAATGTGAGTTGTTCGAAGACTTATTTCAGTGATCACTTAATCAGTTTATCTTGGTAAGTCAAAGAAGAGAAATCTAAGAAAACTAGTGATGATGAGGAACAAGGAAAAGGGTCCAAACATGACAGTCATGAAGAAAGCAATGACAAGGATAAACAAGACAACCCTCAAGAAAGTAATGATGAGGGCAAGCAAACACAAAACATAGAGCATGAAGGGCATTCTCCAAAGTATGTGCTAGCTACCTCTCCAAGGCAAGGGGCCATAACTTCTTCGCCAAAGCTAAAATGCCAAACAACAAGGAGAAAACCAAGGAAAACTCAAAATTGCCCAAAGAGGGCGCCCGGTGAGAAAAAGTGGAAAAGATACCTCTAGGCTTGGAATTTTGGCCCAAGCTTATACACATGTTTCTAAAAACCCTTAAAGGGTTTTCTCACCAAAATTGAGCAAATTTTCACATCTTCTTGTTTTTTGACATTTTCAGGCCTAATCGTAGAAATTTGTGGGAATCACCATTTTTGTTTGGAGCATTCTCAGCTATTGAGAGTGGTATCATTGGATGCATTAAATGCAGGGGCATCTACTCGAAAATTTTCAGATCAATTGAAGATTTTTTGATCCCCCAAAGAGGCAAAAAACACTCACTTTTTCAACACTCTGCCCACATATCATCAAAGTGCTAATTTCTGGTATTTTCCACTCAGGCCAATGTTTCACATACTTACATTAACTATTTTGGGGAAAAAAAAGTATTTTCAAAAACTAGACATCTAGGGCTTTCCAAAGAGCCATCACAGGCCCCATTTCGATATCAAGAGGTCCTTCAAAAGCTGCCCACAAGACAGGGAATTTTCTGCTGCTAATTTTCTAAAGCATTTTGGTGAAAAATGCAGTTTTCTGAAGTGGCTTTCAAAATGTGCGTCTAGCCTTTTTTGGCCATTTTCAGTGGAGAAAAGTCAAATTATTTTCTTTTTTTATCATTTTTAAGATATTTTCATAGATATTTTGTCCCTTGGGCTTTGCAAAGCCTCAAGGACAAAATCAGATATTTGTAATGGGCCAATGGGCTTGCTAGTTTCTCTAGGAGGTTTTCCTTCTCTTTGGCCTATTTATTCCAAGAGATTTCATTGTAAACAAGGCTGAACTTGATGATATAGAGCAATACATGATACTACAAGCTTTGAAGAAACACTTTGTCTCATGATGTGGATGATTTCTTGTTTGTCCTGGATGGTGGAAGAGGATTGTTTGTTGGATTCCTTGGCTTGGTAAATGGTATAGTTTTCCTATATGTATGTTTTCCTTAGTTTATCATACATCTTTCCATGTTTATTGATTGTTGTAGGTCAGTAAAGAATAGATTTGAGACATGCCCATGGAGGCACCTCAAGTTTCCTGATTTTATTACAACTTCTATGTTTTTCTTCCTTCTTAGTCATATCAAAGAATTCTTAACTGCTCTTTAATCACTGAAGAACTTGTTGCTTGTTTCATTTATGGTTGTTGTACATGCTAAGTATGATTCATGGTACGCCTTCCTTACTCATGGCTAGTTAAAGATCCATCTCTGAAAACTCTCTTTGAATTATTGATTGTCTTAGTTTGAACCAAGGAGGTCTTGTTTAGATCTTGCCATTTTCCTAAAAACTTTGCATTCTATTTTTCAAAGTTCCCAATAGCTCAAAATATGATGTTTAGGAGTTCTTTCTTCATAAATTGAGTTGTTTTTCCATCTTATTTGTTTTCCCAAAAATCTAAAGGTGATTTCCCAAAGTTGGAGGGTTTTATACTTCCATGCATCACTTGAATGTTTATTTTATGCAATTATTAGTTTAAGTTTCATTCATGGAGACCAATGGTTAGCCCTAACTTATGAATGCTTGCTGATTAACTATTTATGTTTAAAATCTCTTTGTATTTCACAAACTTAGTGTCCATCCCATTTCATTTCACCTAAAAGAATCCATTTTACCTCGACCAAATCAGCCCTGCAATATACCTTCTCCACCTTTTGAGGCAGTCTCTACCTTATCGACCCCATAGTCTAGTTGCCCTGATATCTTGTTATCTATTTATCTTTTGATCATTTCTTCCCTCAAAAATCTAAAACAAACCAAAACAAACTTAACAACTAGCCTAAAATCATATACATAGGAAGCAAACAAGTTTACATCCTTTGCACAAATACAGAGAGCCCTCTCTGAGTCCAGGAAGGCTAGGTCCTAGGGCTCCAAATTTGGTTTGATGTTACCCTGTCATTTGGCTTGCCAATATGCCAAATCAAGGGACCCTAACACTTCCTTCTAAAGAGGTTAATGGGCCTCCCTACCCATTTTATTCATCTACCTAGAGATAATTCTAACTATAATGTTCCTCTTAGGTTGAGGCTAAGATTTGGGAACATTAAAGAAGAAGGTCACTAGGATGGACCCATACCCGAATTGTTTCAACTGCCTTGTCTTGAACTTGGTCAACTGAATCTTCATTTTTGTGAGTAACCCCTTGCATTAGTTAAACATCATCAGGGCCAGACAGTGCACCGCTTACTGAAATTGATATTCCGTTGCCTCATGCAACTTTGGGGCTCCTGCCACTCTATATATGTAGTGAATAATTATGAATAAGGGAAGCACTCTGATAGAAGAAATATCTATTTTCCTACTCTTAGTTTTTCAAGCCCCGGGACAGTGTCTTTGGATGAGCATACTGGTAATCTCACCCCCTGCGCGAGCTCAAGAGAGTTGGATTCTCTCCCCTCTCTTGGACAAACCTATAATGAAATAGATGTCCATCACATCTAATTCAAATTCTTGGTCCTCGATGACAAATGTTTGTTAGTAAACATCCCATAAACCAATTAAATATTGGAGTAGCTCTAGCTGAGATCTCAGCCCTCATATCTAGAATAATTTCAACAGACAAAAATCGTGCCATGAATTTACGCAATTTTGTTCTTGAACTGCTTGGTGGTCTTCCACCTTGTGGCCTCATTCTTTCCATTCAATCTCCATCTCTGAGGAAAACACCTGGCAAACATGTTTAAAATGAATTTTAGGACATTTCACTAGAGTAATTTTGGAAATTATCCATAGAGATCGGTGGATTTCTTGTTTCAAAATCCTCCCCATGGCCAATGAAACTATCTGAATTAATTAAGCACTAGAGGAACGCTTCCCTAACGGGCTAAATGTGACTAGCGTAGGTCTGATAGCTCAAAACCGCTGTGGTCACAAGTGATTTTGAGGTTTGAGATTCTCTCCCCCCCCCACATGTCCCTATTTCTAAAGATAAATGATAGATGAATGGAATTAAAATGAAGACGAGGCTTAGAGATCTTACCTGATGCTAACAGATCATTAAATGGTGTCTTGGATCGGCCACACCACTAATTTGAAGTTCAAAGGGAAAATGGGTTAAATGCATTTCTAAAAATAGAAAGGTGAAAGTGAATTTAATTTTAGGTCTATTTATATATTTTTGAAAAAAAATCGCCATTATTTTATTATTTTTTCTCGATATCAGTGATATTTTTCATTTTTTTTGTAGTAACAGGACTTTCACACCGTCGGTTATTATTTCTGATCCAAACGAGTTTTATTTTATCTCTTTTTCAGGCTTAGTAAACATTTATGAAAAAGGAACCCCCCTAGAGTCAAATCTCGAGAAATGAAATTATTTCCTAGTACTTGTCATTTTGAACTCGTTAAAGTGAATGTATTGTTGTGATTTCAGTATACGTTTACCTCTTTTTCAGGCTGAGATTTACTATTTATGAAAAAAGAATACCTTGATCGAACATGTTCAAGAGGTTCTCCTGAATATTTTTTTCAACATTTTAGGATTCTAGAGATGATTTAGGAAAAGGGACATGATGGAGTTTTTGTTTCGTTTCTTTTCAAAGTCCTTAAACATGAAAAGTTATTGAGTTACCCTTTCGTTGGACTCATTAAATATTAAATGAAAAAACGCTTGTCACCATGACGAGACCGAGTTCCTCCTTCCTAGTGCCCGTTAAACTTAATAGGATGGATTCATTAGAAGAATGGACTTACACGCTCAACATATGTTATCCTCTTCACACCGGCAATTAAAAATAAAGAGGTACTCGTTAGCAATAATGGGGGAAAATTGAAAGTGAACATCCTATGTGTATTTTGCGCAGCTTGCCACCCTTGAACATGACACTCATATGAAGTTCGTGTCAAGTTGGGGTCATCCTACATTCGTCACTTTTCCTCCATGGGTTTGGGAAATCCATTTTCCTCTCATTTGATTACCGAATTTTCGTCAACATGAACTTTGATCCTATTTGAGTCCAATGCTGCCACAGTCCAGAGTCGTGTCGCCAGCATGTTCAAGATAAGTCCTTTTTGTCAAACTTCCTTTTATTTTTGACGTCCTCTATTACAATTCCAAATCACTCCTATCATCTTGAGATATATGTTGTTTCATGTTGATGATGTGGGAATAATTATGGACCTCCTTCGACGAATCACTTCCTGTTGAATTCAGCTCAATACCTTGGAGCTTGCATCCCTCAATGGCATGTTCGACATGTTCAATGACAGGTTCACATCATTGTCCTTCGAACGAATGATCCTACAAGTGTTCAAATTCAAGACACTCATTCATGCTTGTATATTTGTTTTTGTACTTTGAGGCCCATTTTCATTATTGGTGGTCTCTCTCGTACATGTTAACGGTTTTCATCATTTACTGGTAATTAGGTGGTTTCTACCATGTTTTGCACCAACACATTTATTCGAATGGCTAGATTCATACATTGGGTTGATAGAGATCACCGTGAAGACCCTGGGTCGCATTTGATTTGATCAATACCATGGGGATTTATTGATTATTCTTCATTGTATACATGATCCTATCTATGAGGATGGTTGCGTCCATACCGCAGATCCATTTCTACTCTTTAAAAATATGGATGGTTGCGACCATGTCATAGGTTCATGTGTTATTTGATGCTTAATGCAGAGTTATGTGGTTACACATATCCATACTTGATATGTCATATATTGAAATATTTTTTATATGGAAGGTTTTTCGAAGGTGGTTTGTGCTCTTTTCCTTGGTTCATAAAGCATTTCATCCATCACTCCATGTTTTTCCTTCATGGTTTAGGTGGCATATGTTACACAGTAATTTGTCACCATGCCCATTTTCTTGTCCCTAATCTTGAAATGCCCCATGATAGATCTTGTGAAATGTTCCCACCATGAAGAAATATGTTAAAACACCCCTTGAAGATTCAAATAAAATTTCCTTGGAAGATTTCTAAAGAAACTTGATCAAACTCCTAGTTTCCTCGGTCAGCGTGTTTACTAGTTTCATGCTTGCCCTGATGTCGTATTCACAGTTCTGGCTTAGTGCTGCCATCACCCTTATTTCTTGGAACACTGCACTGATCCCTTTCTGGAAGTGTTTCCTCAAATGGAGGATAAGCTTATACCTCTAGAAGTTATAGGGCGGTGAGTTGGTTGTTAAATGGTGGTGATAGAGTCGAGCTCTCTAATTTTAGAGCTTTGATCTCATCCATAGGGGTTTATCCCTTAGAAAGTGGGCCTTCATTCTCTTTTCATTCGCTCCCAACCTCTTCTCCCTTCCTATAAATTCATGCCCCTCGTTCCAATAATGTTAGTTTGGTTGGTCATTTCTGGGCTAGTCTGAACTTTCATTCCCTTTTCATCCTCGGATTGTGTTAACCCCTAAGTGTTCGGGAGAAGGAATTTTTTAGAGCTTCAGTGAAGGACTCATATTTTCACCAAAGGAGGCCTCCAACATCAAGGAATGGGTTGTAATCTCTTCATTTTATTTATCAATAAAACATTTTGTGTTTTCATTATATATTTGTCTATTTTTTATGAAAATATTCTGGTACCTCCTTGATTTTGTAGATAACTAATGTTTATGATTATTATGTATTGGGTTACATTTTCTATTTCCTATTGATCTTCCGCAGGGATTCGTGCTCCATAAGTAGCTAGGAGTGAGCCTTAAAGGATCATGGGTCAAGGTCATCATAAATGGTTTCAAACACAACGTTGGGGAAAATGTACTTCTATCTCTTTCTTTGTTGCATTGTGAATGTTAGTTAAGAGAAATTTGCATTAGAAAGTATCTCGTGTTGTTAGACCCACTCTAGGGCTAGTAGACTGCCTCTGCTCGCAGAGGAGATTTATCTCAATAACACTCTTCTAAAGCACCTTCTTCTGAGTAGTCCATCGACATTCTTATGGTGAAGGCGGCAACACCTAAGAATAAGCAACAAGATAGTGGTAAAATGAGCAATAAGAAAAAATAAATAGAAAATTAAAACTTCTGAGGAATATAAATCAAATCCTCAGTATCTGGGAGGGGGTACCAGTGAGCATCCTCTAAATATCAAGTTCCCTTCTAAAAATTTTCAAGGTGAAATTATAACTCATGAGTGCCCTAGGATGGATGAAGTTCATAGGCTTCTTTCACCACCATCATATACTCAACAACCTTCTATTTTAAATCATCCATTTCTTACAAAACCCCAGCAATAAATTGTTGCACAAGCTCCGCAAGGGGGCAATGAGGGGCCATTTTTTAATCCTACAAAAAACTCACCGGTATTTATGTGCATATAAGACATAAATATGGTCGTGCCAAGAAAATTGTATGATGTTCCTGAGTCAATTTCTTCTCCCAAGGACTCATGTACACCACCTATTTCCAATGGACCTCTCACATTAGATAAGCCTTTGGAACCTATTTACCACCCACTTAAGGGTGTCATTTGCAAGATAACACAAAATACCTATGCCCAAGCCACTCAAAACTATAGTATTGTTGAAGATATGGCCCAGGCCCCTTTTGCAATTTTTGTCTTGGAGTTTTTGCAAAGTTTCCTTCAATAGAGAAAGGCCTTCTTGTTTTTCATCAGTGGAGTGTATCCTTATGAATCGAACCTCATCAAGTTCAATGTTTACAAGGTCTCCTTTCGAATTTCCCACCAGATAGCCTTTCATATTATTTTTTGTATCTTCCGAAAGAATATTCAATGCACTGTGGTGGATGAATGTTCTTCTACTTGTGTCATTTTTAGCATTATTTTGGAAGGATCTTAGCTCTCTAATGCTTGTCATGCCTAATATAACTCTTCAATTTTTTTATGGACATAACTTTGTGCTGAAGAGGATTATTCCCAATTTTTCCATTACGTTAGGGGGAAAACTTCCTATTTCGATGTTGAAGCTATTGACGCCACTTTGGATTACAACCTGGTCATTGGAAGTAGTTGGTTTTATTCCATGACTATTTTTGTCTGATTTTTATTTTGTTTATTTTTCTTTCCTCATGAAGGAAATATTGTCATTATCGACCAACTTGATTATTGCATGCCATCATCCTAAATTTCCACTAAAAGGAATTTAGTACCACTCATGGGAGATAACCCTAGTCAATTCCAAAGTGTTGGTGGAAGGATATTAAAAATTTCATCCATTATGGGTGTTTTTCCCCAATTACCCCTACCTACAACTCCTTCTACATATATTGTTTCTTATGTCCATATGAAATCTTCTCGCACCTGTGGACCCTAGGTTCTTGATGATCCTTGGGTGGTGCCATCCAAATCTGATATTGATAAATATGGTGATCATATTCCTTTATCACCAACGAAACTTTCTTATCAAGCTATCTAGTTGGCCTCTCCATCTAATGAGGCTAGTGATTCCATTTTGGTAACACCTGATGATTACCCTATGCCTTCCTGGGCCATTGATTGTCCTCTCTCTTATGACTTCCTCTACTTCCCATTACCATCAAATGAAGTTATTCAATAATTCATGTTAATTTCCAACCATCATTAGTGATCTCTTCATCATCTCTCTTCCTTCCTTCCCCACGTAGAGAATTTTGACTTGTCCAGTCAAATCTTGGTTTCCTCTAGAAATGCCAATGTTTCTATGAAATTCAAGTGGATTTTTTCTAGCTCTTCTAAAGGGAACCAAGTTAATATTTCCATGAAGCTGGGTGTTGTGGAAAATATTTTGATAGGGGTATATAGTACTCCTTCTGTGATTGATATTTACACTGCCCTTTTCAAATAATTTCGCAATGTTTTTTCTTGTTCTTCTAAAAAAAATCCTAGCATCGATATACGAATTATACAACATGAGATTAGGACTTATCTTGGAGCCAAGCTTGTTCGACAGAAACTATGACCGATAAACCCACGTAAGGTAGCAACTATCAAAGTTGAGGTCCGAAAATTTCTATATGTTGGTTTCATTTATATTGTACCTTTGACATAATGGGTCTCTAATCCTATTCTGGTTGATAAAAAACAAGGAAAGTAAACAAGGAACTATTCGAGTTTTTGTCGATTACCGTGACTTGTACCTGACCAACCCAAAAGATAATTATCATACACCTTTTATTGACCAAATTATTGACACGTGTGTGCTAACTCTATCTTCTCTTTTATAGATGGTTTCTCTGGCTATAACCAGATTGAAATCAACTCCAAAGTCTATAACAAAACAAATTTTATCTTCCCGTGGAGAACCTTTTCCTATTGTAAACTGCATTTTGGTCTCAAAAATGTTGGTGTTGCTTTCCATTGGGCCATGCCTTATGCGTTTCATGATATCTATTGTAGTGTGTTTAGTTCATCTATGTATGAAATCACACCAACTTAAGGGGTGTGGTCTACCCACTTAATTTATTGGTAACAGGTAGAAAAATAAGTGGATTCAAGCAAGTTAGTGGAAAAAGCTAGATTCAATAAGCATACTAGACATAGAAATAACATGCATATGTAAACTAAAACTGAACTAAAGAACCAAAAAAATAAACACGAGCTTTGAAAAGAGTCAAACGACAAAAATAATATGAATGGTGGCTCTAGGCCCTTTTCTATTAAGCACCAGTAGTAATAAGAGTGAAAATTTACCCCCTTGCCAAAGGGCCCCTAGACAATGCTTCTAGGTCTCGATGCAAGGATTTTTTTATCCCAAGCTTGCCTCGGTGTAGTCTCCCTCTCTCTCTACTGTGTTGGACTGAACTTGTTGGGTGGACAACAATTGAGTTCCCTCTATCTTCAGCTCCGGCTCACACACTGCTGGTATTTCTTGGGAAATTCCGGCAAGCATAATAATATGCTCACTAATTCTTCATCTCATGGTGGCCTTATATAGGAGATTTCAAATCCTCCCTTCCCTCACTTGGTAGATGGAGGATGGTGACCCAAGAGAGGGGTATGATTCCTTTGTGTGCTCCAAATATTCCATTGTGTGCTCACATAGTGTCTAAGGAGGCATTGGTGGTTGTCCTTAGGTGGCTACAAGTAAGGCATCACTTTTCCTTTGCTTTGTGTGGTCCCAGATAGTGACATTTATCCACGCCCAGGATTGCACGCATATCGAGGAAAAAGGCACGTGGCAGGTGCTCTTCACAAAGGATTATTTGCGTAAATAGCATTTAGGACTAGTTCAAGTTTGATTTTCCTTAGATCTTAGATATTTTTAAATACTTTCCAGATTCTATAATGTCTTCCAACTCTGTGAATCTGTGTTTGACAAGTGGAATATGCTTGTTGGGCATTGGATTGACTTTGGTAATTTTTAACCAATAGATGACCGCCACGTGGTAGGACCGGAGGGTGCCACGTGGCCCCAAGCCATGGATAATTTAGCGATGTAAAAATTTTAGATAGCTGCAAGATTCGAACCGTGAACCTCCTGTCGGCAAACACACCACCCCCACCAACTGGTCTACAACTCAGATCTTATCAACTTACGGTTTTGGGTTTTATTTAAAGTTCAAAATAGTTTCACGTCGGTGGCAAGGGGGCCAGCCCCCATATGATATGACTTACTGCCCAAAAACTAGGGGCTTCACCGTAAACCGTGGACTAATAGTTGGCTGAACGTGGCATGTGGCCACGTCTTAAAATTTATGGTTACGGCTATGTAACAGTAATGTCGGCGGATCCGACGACTTGGGTGGTGGTCACCATGTGACCGCCCCACTCAAAGGTTAAGCCAAAATTTGTCACCACAGTTACCTGTCCACCATTTTAGCGCACAGTTCCACCAACTCAGAAATTCTGCTGAATTTAGTTAGTTAACTAGAAGTTATTCCACTTTTAGCGGGGTTTTTGGGGGACATTGGGAATTTTTTTAATTTCTTCCATAACTCCCTCATTGTGGAACCAATTTGGGTGCAAAAATAGTAAATTTTTACTATCTCAGACCTTATGAAATCAATGGAGCATGTTGCAAAGCCATCAGAGAGCTTCTAAGCAATTCTTTGCTTCAATGAAGGGGCCATGAGGGCCACCATCAGGCAGAATTAGTTTGAGGCCTTGCCAAGGGAGCTAGAGGCCTTATCCAGAGTTCCAATAGTATAAATTGGATAATTAAGATGTTTTGAATCTGATGAGATGGTTTTCATAACCTATAGGGAATATTTGAAGGCTGAAAAGCTCATTAAATTTCAAGGGGTCATTAGTGCCAGCTTTTGCCAGTAGCAGTGCAGGGCTTAACAAGAGCTGCTTTGAGACCATATGCAGTGAACCAGTGGTAATTCTTGACTAAAAACATCATTATGAATCTAATAAAAGAGGTTTCAGTAAGGTTTTAATAGTTCTAGAGGTCGAAAACTCAGCAGATAAGTTTTCATTGACCATAGTGTCAGGGGTGCTCATAGGTGATTGAGGAAAAACCGGAGCAGCCGGAGGCCATTTTGGATAATGGAAAAGTCTATATTGACTATTTCAGACATTTTGGAACCAATGGAAGTGGTTTCATAACATTTTTAGAACTTCTAGAGATCAAGAAGATGATGTGAAGTTTTGGGCAGCCTTGGGCAAACCATGGAAGATAGCCTATTTTGGGGATGCAGTGCTCTATTTGAGAAATTTATCATTTTATATTTGGTGTCTGATATGTTTTGGATAGATTAGGAGTGGTTTAAGTGACATTTAACAGAATTCTGAGGGATTTTGTGCCATTTTGAAGCTCAAAGTAGCTTAGTGCACCGACAAAAAGAATCATATCAACAAGAGCCTAAAGTTGTTTATAGAGTTTGGACAGCCATTAGAGGGATATTGATGGTATTTTCAGCCTTTTGGATCATTTTTGTATTCATTAGAGTTAAGTATTTACTTGTAAAAAAACTTACCATAATCCCAAAGATCCAAGTCAAGATGACCAAGCTCAAAGGAGACGTAGCCCACGATCTTTCGGGTGAACTCCAACATTAAGTTTGTTGTTGTGTTTCAAAGTTTATTTGCTGCATTATGTTTCTGTTATAAATGTTAAATTTCAGCAAGAAAAAATGAACTTAAGACACATAAACAGTAAAAATTCATACACCATTTTCAGGTAAATAATTCTGCAAAATTGTCAAGTACAAGCTAGATCATTTAATTTAAACTGAGTGGTAGGTTCTTGAAATACATAAAAGTTATCTAGACCATTTTTAGATCATTTTGGTATCAAATATTAGTTTCTTTCTTGGCAGAGCAATTGTTTACTTGATTGTATAGCTTGAAAGGTGTTTAAACAGTGTAAAATATTGACTGTTTTACTGTCTGCAAACTGATTGTTGTTTAATTTTTCTTGAGATTTGGGGATAAATGCTGATTAGCTAAGTCTTGGAGATGAAAAAAATGAAGAAAAGGCATGAGTTCATCTTCCTTACCCCAAGGGACCTCAAGGTCACTTTTCGAACAAACCCTCTTGATGATTTTTTGTTAAGAAGCTCTTGGAGTTTTTTTATTGTTTGGTTGCTTGAATAAGAGTTTGTCTGTACAACCATTTGGTTAAAAAATATTTGTCATTTGTTTTGAAAGGCTTTGAGAACTTTTTTGAAGTTATTTTTTTCATTGAAATAATAATCACAACTTTTACAAGTGAGGTTTCCTCCTTCACAAGATTCTTCGATGAAGATATGAAGCGTGACTTTATTATATTGAAGGACATGGTGCAGATTTTTTTTAAGAACAAAAGAGAAAGCACTAAATTTCATTAACAATTGTTTTCCATGAAGGAAGAGAAGGAATAAATTCTTCAAAATTGCATGATATGGAGATACAGTTCCATCAAGCTCAAGACTATTTGACCAAGAACATGCGTGAGGAAGAGGTAATCCATTATAATTTGTCTTCAGTTTCCTCATTAGAAGGATGTGTTGGTTCTTTCAAAAAACATATGAGGTATAGGGTCCAAATTAATGATTAAAATGGGATATGAAGGAAAAGTGTTAGGAAAGCATGCACAAGGCATGGTTGAACCTGTTTCGGTTGAGGAACGACCCAAGAATCTTGGTCTTGGTTATGTGCAATTAAATGGCGAAGACTCCAAAGCCATGAAGGCATGTGAGGCTATTTCAAAGAGAACCTTTATTCCAAGTTCTAAGATGCAAATATGTCAAATTTGTTTCAAAGATGATTTCCATTGCTTTAAGCCTTTGTTGCAGCAAGAATATGGTAGACATGCAGCTTATGGCGATCATGCAAGTTCATACAGTTTTCGAGACAAGAACGATGATGTTAGTTTGCAAATGAAAGCTGGAGCCTATACTATTTCATCTCCTCAAGGTAGCAAAAAGGATGAACATTCAAAGTAGTACAAGACATATAAATCTTCCCATGATCAATTTGATTGTGTTTATGCAAAGAATGATAATTTTTCTTGCTTAAATGGAAGAAGGATTTTCTTTACATATTGTGGTTGATTTAACCATGATGTTTTGAGATGTTGGATGAGGAAGAAGGCATACAGGAAGTATATGAAGCAAAGACAAATTTCAAAGAAGGTGCATAATACTTGCACATATTGCCAAAAGAGGGGACATGTTGTCTCCCATTGTTGGAATTTGCATCCAAATAGTTGTCCCAAACACATGTAAGAAGAGGACAGAAAGATTGGCGCAAGTGGAACCAAGGATTCCATTATTGAAGTGAAAATGGAAGTTTCACATGAAGAAGAGTTGCAGCAGCAAAAGTCGCCATGGAAGTGGCTTGGTAAGAAGCGGATGGACTTCTTAACACAGTAAGACATACTCATTTTGTACATATGTAAATTTCGGTTGTATGCATGTATTTTATGATGTAATCTCTCGTTTGTTTGAGCCACCTTGGATCTTTGATCAAGGCAGCAATGTTCAGTTTCCTTCTGCAAATTTCTCGCTAGAAATTTTCTGAGTGAGTGCAAGAAACAGAGTTCTTGACAGGAGGACAAGCACATCAAGGAAGGGAAGTGTGAATTGTTTTCTAGATGTGGTTCAAAGTCACTAGCCATGCAAGGCAAGTGTTTGGAGGCTAAATAGAAGAGGGGACTGTACTCTCATTTACTATACAGATCAATTTTAGTATATTAGTCTTTTGGGGTTCAAAAGATTCCTAGTGGGGAGGTGTGATCAGAACTAGATCATGGACAAGAATGATACCTCAAAATTCAAAATGCTCAAAAGAGTGTTGAACCTGAATGACAGGAAATTTCTCTTCGCTGCGATTCTGGCACAGCAAATGGTTCTCAAAACTGAGGTCTTATGCAAAAGTTATTGAGGTTTGAAATCTCTAATAAACTCCAAAATTCAGTTGACCAAGTTTGACTTTATAAATTTGTGAAAAATTAAAAAAATAATATTTAGGGAATATTCTGGGAATATTCCTTAGAATATTCCTTGAAATATTCCTTGGAGGGAAAATTTGTGTTTGACAAGTGGAATATGCTCATTGGGCATTGGATTGACTTTGGTAATTTTTAACCAATAGAATACCACCACGTGGCAGGCCTGGAGGCTGCCACGTGGCCCCAGGCCGTGGATAATTTAGCAATGTAAAAGTTTTAGATAGCTGCAGGATTTGAATTGCGAACCTCCTGCCAGCAAACACATCACCCCAACCAACCAGTCTACAACTCAGATCTTGACAACTTACGGTTTTGGGTTTTATTTGAAGTTCAAAATAGTTTCGTGCCGATGGCAAGGGGGCTAGCCTCCGTATGATATGACATACTGCCCAGAAACTAGGGGCTTCACCGTAAACCACGGAGTAACAGTTGGCCTATCGTGGCATGTGGCCACGTCAAAAAATATATGGTTACGATTATGAAACAGTAATTCTAGCCAATCCGGTGGCTTGGGTGGCGGTCACCATGTGACCACCCCACTCAACGATTAAGCCGAAATTTATCACCACTGTTACCCGTCTACCATTTTAGTGTGCGGTTCCACCAATTCAGAAATTATATCGAATTTAGTTTGTTAACTAGCAGTTATTCCACTTTTAGTGGGGTTTTTGGGGAACATTGGGCAGTTTTCTTGTTTCTGCCATAAATCCCTCATTATGGAACCAATTTGGGTCCAAAAACTAGTCAATTTTGACTATCTCAAATCTTCTGAAATTTCCTCCTCATGAAATTTCGTAGGCTTCCCAAGCAAGCCACACCTCCATCTATTGTTCAGTTTGACTTGGTCAACATGACCTAGCCCTCTTTGCAATTAACCCTTTTCACACATGGGGTGTACAAACAAGCTCCATTGATGCTCCTCTTTCATAATGTGAGGGAATTTATTGAGGTTTTTCATAACCATGGGCATCCTTACCCATTTATTTAGCTGCAATATGATAAAAGATAATTTTTAATGTTCCATTTAGCCATGTGCTAAAATGGGAACATTACAGTCCTCCCCTCCCAAATGTTGCTTGTCCTCAAGAAACTGCAAGGATAGAACTGAAGAATCTCCACCCAAGGCATGGAGTCTGAAATATGTTGAGGAATATCTTCCTCATGTAGATCCTCCATCCCCCAAGCAATGATCCATAAAAAGTGAGTTACCTCCAAACATGGCAACTCCCGATAATCATCTTCCACCTTTGGCTCCTGCAATATAGGTGGGCTAAAAATCTGATCTTGGTAGACAAAGTTGCCTACCCCACGCTGACCTCCTCTCCACTTAGGATAATTGTAGAGTATATGCTGATCCTGGGCTACAATAAAGTTGCCTTCTAGTGGCAAGATGGAGACTAGACCTCCAAAGATCTCTTCTCTAGCGTTATGAGACATGTTGTCCAAAATCATCTCATATGTGATGATTTGGTAGTCATCACCATATGGCATCCAATAAATCATATGGCTCACCTCAAATGGAAACAAATGTGTTGTTGTAGTGGCCACATGTCCTCTCGTGCTCCCATTAGAACATGCAATGCAAATAATGTGGGAGATTTCTCCCCCAAGGGACACATCCAACCAATGTGCCATTCCCCCAATCATGCTCTCATCAAATACAAAGACAACATCATTATAATGAACCATAATGAAAACCATGCTTACTGTCATATGTAGCAAGGGAGAAATACAATGGTCCCTCAACTCTAACCAATGCATTTTGACCCTCAATTGCATAAGAGTATGACAAAAAGTGTGGCCTCTCAACCACTTTCTTGCTGTCCAACTCTCCTCAAATGTATGGAGGAAGTGAATGATATATGGTGCAAGGTGAGTAGGTCTTCCAAAATACATTTCCTCCCCGAGTCCTCCTAGGGAGTGGTCACCAATAGTTCTCATCGCCTCAAGTAGACCATGGGGTCCAAAAAGAAGAATGCCCCCCCTTGGAGCAGCATTCTGTACATATATCGTTAAGAGACGAATATATAAATCATAATGCAAGTAGACAATTCCCTTACCATAAGTTCTGCTCATGCAAATGGAGTGGCTCAAAAATAAGTCTCCCCTCATCCTCAAAGAGAAAAGAGGTGGTTGTGTTGACTCCTCCATCTGCACATGATCTATGCATGTTCTCATATGCTGATCTGTTAATATCATGCAAGCAAGATGATCCTGGGAATACTCCACCATCAACCTGGAGCTCCCACATGGATCTATCCTCCATAGTGACAGCGCTGATGACTCCTCATGAAGGATATATGTCACATGGTCCTCTCCTTCTTTTAAATCTCCTATGTGAAAGATGCAAGTTGGAAGGTTGCTATCCTTCCCCTGCTGCTTTTGCCACATCGCAGAATATGAAATGAGAGTGGGTACAAATGATGTAGAGAGAATGTGTCTCTCCTCCCTGAGCCTACCCAAGACTCTCAGCGTTGTAAAGTTGTCTCCCAAGGTATCCACCCTCTAGAAATCAATGAATGGTGCCTCTACAGGTGAAGCATCTCTCATCATCTGCTGATCTAGTGGTTTCCCTGACAAAATGTCTCCATGCATTGAGACATCATCATCAAAAGGTGACTACATATATGAATGAACAAGTTTGTCCATGCTTCCATTGCACAATTGAATCGCCCTCTTAGGTGCATCACCCTCATAATATAGACAGGGATGTGTGATCCTCATCACATCATGATGGTCATCCTCCCTATCTCTTCCTGGTGTCTCCATGGTTCCACACCTCTTCAATAATGGCACATGTAAAACATGATTTATGCCTCGATCTCCATACCTGAGATCCTGGGGACTTACTTGCAAAGATGAAAGGATCCCTCTACCTGGAGCAAGAGCTCCTCCTTCCTTTGCATGAGGTACTATATAATCTCTAGATGGTTCAGTGCTGTTGCCCTTAGCTTCTCCAACATAACTGGGAAACCCTCCAATAATGTTGCTACAAATGTGGAATCTCCCCCAAGGTGGTAGTGATCCACGATCATCAAATGCCAAGGACCATCCCCTTTGCACCATGATAGTGCTACCTCTTGATCCTGCAACATCACACAATAAATGAGACCAAATATGCTCCCTCTCTCCCAAAAACAATCCCAACAACAATTGTTTTTTTTGCTTCCTCATGCTCTCATCATACATTATATGTGATGAAGACATAGTGAATGACATGAGTGTTGCATAATCACTGTGAACCCATGCTCTTTGCTGCCCCATGATGCCAGAATCCTACCACATTTCTTCCATCCTCATACCCTTGGAAAAAGAGTATGCCAAGTGATGGCCAAACTCCTTCAAGAGTAACCAACGCAGCCAAGCCTCTTACTGCCCGGTGTCATAAATCTGCAAGTGGCTCACTAGCCCCTTGCTCCTCCTCCACCACATCAACTCAGCCATGTGTGGATGTCTCCTTCCTTCCTTCATCCTGGTACTCCTCCTTTGAGTACCACCCTCATCCCAAATCAAACCTCTGCATTTCATGGGATTTTGAAATACAACTTTCCTGAGGATCAATTTGACCCCATGAGGATCCAAATAGTTGGTAGGAAAAAACCTTCTATCATGATATGTGTGGCTTGAGGAATTTCCACCATAGTCATGAGAGAAGCTATCCATCTGAAGATGTCCCCCATCTCTTATTTGTTCCCATGAGAAGGAAAAACCCTCCTCCAATTGTTGAAGAACCTTTCACTCCAAAAAGTGTGGGAGTGCACCCCCATTGAAATCTCTCTATGAGATCTCCTTTGCATCACTACTCTTGTAAATCGCACTATTATTCTTCTGCTCTAGGTTACCTGCATATAATGATGTACAAACATCCAAGGTGTTTGCTAAAATGACAAGAAATGGATCTCTAATCATACCTTGGTGAAACTTGGAAGTTCCTTGCAAGGCTGCAAGTGTTGCTCCCTCATGAATATTGGCCTCCCAAACTGCTGAAGATGAAGGTTTCTCCTCCATGGTCTCAACAGCGCTGGTACATGCCTCATAAAATGGTGGTGAGGGCTCCTCCCTCCTTTGGCCAAATCTCCTGATCAAGATCTGAGAAAATTCAGCAAGAGTAGAAACCCTTACATGGTCTAGATGGTTAATCCACCAAATCTTTGCTTCACCTTCCAAGTGCAGCACTGCAACTTCTACTGCCTCTTTTTCTACTATAAAATGTAGCAGGAAAAATGCCTCTAGCTTCTTTTCCCAATCTTCTGCTGCACATGTGAGTGATCCATCAAATGTGGACAATAGAAATCTGTTGCCTCTCATCATCATGTGGTTGTGGGGTCTTTCTTCTTCTTTCTGCTGAATAAACTGTGGAAAAGATAAATTCTCCTAGGAGACTCTAGGGTTTGCTCAGTATTCAACTAGGTACTCAATTAGAATTTTGAATTCGAAGTGTCTTCCATGCTTCTTCTCTGCTTCTCTGTGAGAATAGGAAGTGCATTGTCCTTCCTCTTCTCCTTCTTCATTTTTCTTGACCTCTTTGGAGAGGTATCTTCTAGATCTAAAAATAGATGAGAGTAAACTCATCTTCTTCATCCTTGGGCTCTCTACTTCTGAAATTTGAACTTCACAGGCTGTGCCAAGTTCGATGCTCTGATACCACTGTAATATCCCGAAATGGAAATCAACAGTTTTTTCACCGCTGAAATGTTCCTTTGTCGGAAATATGAACAAGGCTATGTCAAAGATGGACTGAGAGGGATTTTACCAATTATTTCACCTCTAAATATAGGATGAGAACCGAAGGCTATCTATCCCTTTCTCAGGCTCTGCCTATAGCTATGCAAATATTTCTTCCTCGGGAAGATCTTGTTCAAAAGGATGAGCTACAGCAATACATAAACATGAGCTGGAAAATAGCAGTGAATGTATAAAACTCCAGAAATACAATAAACCTTCATAGAATTCTCATTGATAATATGGTAGCAGAAATGTGTACAAGATATTGAGGAATGATCACTCAAGTTGGAGAAAATCCTTCTCTAAAGACAGAAGTACAATGAACATGAAATACACTGCTACATATATTATGCCCAACTATGACTGCGCAGTCACTGAAGGAAGACTGCTGCAAAATGATGATACAATGAAGATATGGCAATAATAAGCTCAAATAAAGAAGGGGAGATGGATCTCAACCCTTGGAAACTATAATAAACAATCCCTAAAGGGATTGGCTACAATACATACAAAATGGAAAATCTGCATAAATGCTGGAGTTGCTGGAGCAGCTACAACTCTAAAATGAGAGCATGAAGGAGATGGCTGAATAATGCTGCATAAAATGTATATACCTCCTCCAATGGAAATCTAGAGTGAAGGTTTTATCCTTTCACCAAATATCTCACTCTCCAAAATGCCGGTGCAACTCCTCACCTCAATTGCACTCAGGAACTGCGCAGTCAAGGTGAGGAATTGCGCTATAGGCGATGGGAAGAGATTGGCCTCCTCCCAAGATATGAGAAATGGATCTGATTTCTCCCTTAGTGATCTCCCGGATGCATAAAATATTCCTCTGAAATCTGCCCTTCTGAGTGATGGTATGAGAACCTCCATTGCAACCCCAACAACACAATGGCTCTTGCTTCAAGAATCACTTCACTGAAAGGAATAGCTTTGGCCTTGAGCGAAGATGTGGAGAAGATGAAGATCAAACCTTCAAGAGCTTCTCAAGTAGGGATGGAATTCTTGAACAATAAATCCTTTGTGTTGAGCAGCATAGCTATCACAATGTGCAATTGTGGAAAGCAATTCGAAATATCCAAGCTAGCCCCAAAATGTATGCTTTCCCCTCCTTTTATGCAAATGAAGGCTCCTTAGCCATGCACCCCACACATTAGGGTTTCCTCCTCCTCATGCAATTTTGTAGGCTTCCCAAGCAAGCCACACCTCCATCGATTGCGCAGTTTGACTTGGTCAACATGACCTAGCCCTCTTTGCAATTAACCCTTTTCACACATGGGGTGTGAAAACAAGCTCCAATGATGTTCCTCTTTCATAATGTGAGGGAATTTATTGATGTTTTTCATAACCATGGGCCTCCTTACCCATTTATTTAGCTACAATATGATAAAAGAAAAATTTTAATGTTCCATTTAGCCATGTGCTAAAATGGGAACATTACAAGCAGGAAGCCACTTTTGATGAATGAAAAACCTATCTTGACTATTTCAGACATTTTGGAACCAACAGAAGTGGTTTTAGAAAATTTTGAGAACTTCTAGAGCTCGAGAAGCTGATGTGAATTTTTCGGCAGCCTTGGGCAAACCGTGGAGGATAGCCTGTTTTAGGGATAAAGTGTTCTATTTGAGCAATTTATCAGTTGATATTTGGTGTCTGATATGTGTTGGATATAGCAAGAGTGGTTTTAGTGATAGTAAACAAAATTCTAAGGGATTTTGTGCCATTTATAAGCTCAGAGTAACTTAGTGCACCGATAGAAGGAATCATGTCAACAAGAGCCTAAAGATGTTTACAGGGTTTGGAAAACCATTAGAGGGATATTAATGATATTTTTAGCCCTTTGGATAATTTTTGTATTCATTGGAGTTAATTATTTACTTGTAAAAAAACTTACCATAATCCCAAAGAGCCGAGTTAAGATGACCAAACTCAAAGGAGATGTAGCCCATGAGATTTCTGGTGAACTCCTAGATTAAGTTTGCTTTTGTGTTTAGATATTTATTTGTTGCATTATGTTGTTGTTATACATGTTAAATTTCAGCAAGAACAAATGAACTTAAGACACATGAACAATAAAAATTCATACACCACTTTCAAGCAAATAATTCCGCAAAATTTTCAAGTACAAGCTAGATCATTTAATTTAAACTGAGTGGCGGGTTCTTGAAATACATACAGGTTCTCCAGACCATTTTAGATCACCTGCAAATCCTTTTGCCTGACATTGATTAATGTCATATTCTGCTGTACGATTTTCCAGTGTTAACAGTTGCCCCCTAATGTGTGAGGTCTAAGAAGAACTGTATAATTGAAATACATTATAGTTTCTTTTCTGTATCGTGCGTAGAGAGAGAGAGAAGCCTGCATGAAGCTTGGAATTGACAACACCCTGCATCGTTTCCAAGAATTACCATGGCCTAAGGGATCCCTATAAGAAAATACAATTTACAATACATATACAAATTTTCAATGAGGTGGGCATTTCCCATGCTCGTGATGTTGTGGCTAGTTAAAAAAATCTAGTTGATAAATATGTGTTCTGTTTGTATCACTAATATGGTAGTGATGTTGGCGGTTGCTGATGAAGACTGTTGATTCCCTCAGGGGAATTTTTTTCTTTAACTGTAGGTGGAATATGTATCCATATGTGTAAACTTGGTATGGCATATATCTGCGCATTATACGCATAGGTTCTGGCTAGGGCCTTCCCGTGTAAGCATTGTTGAAAGAGATGCTTATGGAGGCACAGGTCTTCGATGGATTTGATCAAAGTGCAATAGTTGTAAGGTACGATACCATCTTGACATGAAAGCTTTTGTTGAAGTCGAATGTCAAGCTTTTGATACCACAGTGCCACCCGAGGATGGCCCTTGCATGGGGAGGGGTGATCCAAGTTACTGCTTCCTTTTTGGAATATAGGTGTTGAAGTCAACAAAAAGGAAGCCTCAACCAAACGAGGGGTTTCCGATATGAGGGATCGGGGACCTAGATGTGATGGGTTTAACATATGCATGTTGGCGAGGGGTGATTGAAAATTGATGGTGGGGATTCAGTGGCCCAAGGTCGGAGTATACTTAAGCAGCTTGGTATCAATCACAGTTATTTATGAAGGGAAAATCCATGGAGTTAGTAGGACTTCTAGGGCGGGTGTAAACCGGCTATGAATTTGATGATGGTATGTGCGTGGGGGGTATAATACTGCGACCAAGGGTGTTCAGGGACTGCTGCCATGGGAGAAAAGATGAAATCAGAGGGTGAAGGATGTAGTGCACCATTTGGTGCTTAGTACACTTACCAAAAGAATAAAATAATGGGGTTTGGTTTGTACAAAACATAGAGACGGGTACCCCAAAACATGAAAGTGTTCACTCACTGATGGTGTGAGGAAGGTCTTTTGCTAAGGCTAAGGGTCCCATTGGTTGGTCTCATGTGCAGGGTTGATGAAGCGCATGAGAAAGTATCGCAGATGGGATTATGCTCGAGGAGGTATGGTGGGCCAAATGTGAGGCGCGGTGGTGCACTCTTGATCTACTTGTACAACCTGGTCGTTCGGGAAGGGGGGTTTATATTGTATGGTAAATTTGACCTTATGCATGGTGAATGGATGGGCATGAGGTGATTCCTAGGCTAAAGTGGTCTAGAAATGGCGTCACTTATGTTGTGATATATGGTTGACTGTGGGTGAAAGGCGCCATGGAGGGAAGGCTCTACTGACCAACGCAGATGTTTATCATGTGCAGGGTGAGGTGATGATAAACACAATCGGATATGAGGACCCTATGGTTTATTTCTAATGGAGAAATGATGTCAGGTTATGCACAGTATTATGGGAATCTATCATGCTAGGGGTAGCATGATACCTGCTCTGGAACTTTCAGGAGATAACGTTGTGGATGGTTTGCGAGATTTTCCTGCAAAAAAAACTACCTCAAGTGAAAGCATCTTCTTTATCAAATATTATTGAAAGTCATGGGCTTTAAAAAAGAATATGAGAGAGGGCATACCTATCAGCACTGAAAATTTATTTTTTGGGAGTGCGATTGTGTGGCATTGCCTATGTTTTCTTGGGAGTTGTTACTTGGATCCTATTTTCTATTTCAGTTGGGATTGCCCCTAGATTGAGATAATGGGGGGAATTTCCAGTTACTACCCCTTGTCCAGGATCTCCTTGAATACAGATTACTATTTCCTAGGTTACCTTAGGTCAAAGACTCGACCAAGCTGTCTGCAACAATCGATATGCTTGATAACTCAAGAGGATGAGGCACAAGGTTCCCCTATCCCTGGTTGGTGTATGGTTGTTTGGTGGGAAGAGGGACAAATGGTTGTCTTTCTAGTGACTGTTTCTCCTCTTGCAGGGACGGGATGACACGAGGTTCATTTCCTGCAGACTGGGTGGGGGGATCCTCTTGATAGGACCACTCGATGGTGTGCAAGGTATCCCTATATTTTGGGATCTCTGGGCAACAATGGGTATAGTGCCCATAGATGCTGCAGATAGCGCATGCGTGATTGATACGCAACACTTTGCCTTTACCTGTGGTGGTAGGTTCCTTTTACGGGAATGCAGTGTCGTGATGTCTGTCTCAGATCCAAGGAGTGGTTTTAATTCATCTAGCTCTAGACATATATGGGTAGGGTGACCTATTATGTCGCATATGGTGTAGAATGGTGATTCTCGTTGAATGGCGAGGGTCACCATCTTCTTTCCTCTCTTTTTGGTTTTCTTAGACACAATCACTAGTTTTGCAATGGGAATTTCCTTTGCAAGGATGGTTTCAATCGATTCTTAGATTGAATCATGACCCAATTAGTCAAATGCAGAGTTCGAAGCCCACATTCTAATTTCGCCCTCTTTGAATTTGGGATTCTGCTATGCCACATCCTTTGAAATCTCTATCATAAGAATTTTCAAGAACAAATCTAAGAGGACCCAATCATCAAGTTTAGCTTTACATAAACTGTGGCACCGCTTCCGTTCATGGAGATGGTCCAAGATATGGATGGCGGGGGTTTGTCTAAAATGAATTAGTAAATCCATTCCAGAATCATGGTGAATCGGTAACTGAAAATACGTTAGGAACGTGGTAGGGAGGGTGCTAAATGTTTCATGTGAAGCAGAGGGTTGCTCCATGTACCACTTCACGACTACTGCTGTAAGAGTGCACTGGAATAATCTCAATCGAATAGTATCGTCGATGATAATTTTTTATGAGCACCATAGGTGAAAGGTCATGAAATGATTACCTGGGTCTTCCACTTGCTTGCCTTCAAATTTTGGTATATCTGAAGGGAGCTTCGTGGGCATGAGAGGGCATGTAGGATCGTGTGCGATGGGGTCATTTGTCAGCTTTGTTAAATCTGGCAGATTCAACGAAGCTAATAAAGGTGGCTGAGAGGTTGACGCCATTGCAATGTGTGAAGACACAAATTTATTGGTTAGAATGAGGGTTAGTCTGCAACGTACCTTGATGTGTATTCAGTTGGCTTCCCGAATGGGACACACTCCTCTGCTCCCTAGGGATTGTGGGAGGAGTGTTGTGTTGTGTGGTGTTAGGAGATTGAATAGGGATCCCAACTATGGATACCCCAATAAAGGACCAACCAATAATGGTGGCATCGTTCTGTCTTTGACACCTGAATGGTGAAAGACATGGAACCCCTCCCAGTAATGGGGGGAGGTCCAAAAGACACCTGGATCGACAAGGTTCTATTAGGACCTTTCAGGTGTCGCCCAGGTTTGGTTTTGGAAATTTTTTAGAGGATAGAGTCTATGATCAAAGAAAACTTCTTGTCACATACATAAAACAAAGAGAAAAGTAAAATAAATTTCCTTTTAAATTAATCTATGTGATCAAGAAAAAAAAAAAGTGGTTTTTGTTCATTTGCTTATGATACTCAAAATCCTAGAGGACCTATGCGTCCTCATGTTGGTGTCCCATGATTTGGCAGATTTGCATACCAAATGACAAGGCAACATGGAACCAGTATTTGGAGCCCTAGGACCTAGCCTTCCTGGACTCAAAGAGGGATCTCTCTATTTGTTTGCAAAGGATGTAAACTTGTTTGCTTTTAAGGGTTGATTTTAGGCTAGTTATTAAGTATGAGGTTTTGTTGTTTGTTTTGGTTGGGTATGATGATCAAAGAGCATAGATAGAATGAGTAAATCTCTAATTCATTGGGTAATGGAGTTGAATGAAAGTCATGATAAGTTCATTAAAGGATCAAGGAGTATCATAGGGCAAGTCTAACTTAGCGAGTGGATCTTCAAATTTTTTAGGATAATGAGATGAACGTTAAGGATAAGAATGAAAAGTAGGACAAAGGGAAATTAAGAATCCTTTATCATGTACTTTAAACAAGAGAAATATTTCAAGGTAACTGTTTGAAGCAAACCAAAGGACACGGAAAACCATAGACTTCTTTGGACAAAATGTTAATAAGAAAACCTTTCAGACAACAATCCAACAATCAAAAGACTACTTTCATATAAAGAAAACATATAAGATAATAGTGAGAGTAGCCTAAGATCAAACAAAAATAATCTAGTATGATTTTGACTAACTCTCTAGGTATCTTTAAAGCAACCTTTTAAGGTAGTTCAGAGGATAGGGAAAACCATAGACTTCCCTGGTTTAGGCTCTAGTAAGCATACTTTAAGAAGATCTTAAAAACAATATCTCAAGCTGTACTCAAGGAGCATGGACTCATCACTAATTTCCCTGGTTGCACTCTATTAACATAATTCCTTAAAAAAACATCTCAAGCCATACCAATGAACCTGGACTTACGAAATATTCCTAGTTATACTCTATTGAATCATTTCTAAAATAACAAGCTAGATGCAATTGGAGGGAAGTTAAGAATCCTCAAAACAGACCTTGCAGAAGAAAACATTAAGACAGTGAAGAGCGAACAGAACTAAGGTGCTTTCAAAAGAAATTTCTTAGCCTAAAATTTTTTCTCTACTGTAACAAAGAAAGATGGAAAAATAATGAGAACGGGAAATGAAAATAACAAATAGAAGCACTTCACCAACAACCAAGCTCAGTGATCCAGTGATCTAGCCTCCTCCATCAACAAACAAATCAAGACATCCACAAGTTCCAAGACTTCAGTTTTCCTTCAACTTCCAAGAGACTATATATTACTTCAAATAGTCATTAATTGCCAACAATATAATGAGTTCAGATGCAGTATTTATGCTGCAAATGAGGAGGTGAAGCTTAAGATAGAATTTGAGTATCATTTATTAAGAGTAAGTGCATTCCTAACTTTTGAAGACCATGCAAGGCTCAAGGCACAAATATCTGTAGCTAATTCTCTGTTTTAATAACTTATATCTTAACTTCTAAGGAAGAATAGGTGAAATTTTTTACTTTTAAGGCATATTCATAACTTTTACAATAATTGTTTGACAGATAAAATATCTCTGACTCATCCTAATAACTGCCTAATGCTTTTTTAAGGGAACAAAGCACCTAGGTGGCTAAAAATATCTTTGAGAGGAATAACTACTGTGAGATGAGTCATTCGAACTTGTTCTGAGTTAATATGTCTTTGTTTTATCTTCAATATCTACCTTTAATGTTTTAAACTTTGATTAATCTTTGATAATCTATCCCACTGTCTTTATCCTCTATCTCTACTTTATGACTGTTTGTTCATTTATCCTTTTTTTTTATAAACTTTTGACCTTTATCCTTTAATCACTATCTGTTTGGCTAATCCTCTGTGTTTATCCTTTGATTTAGGATTAGCCCTTTAATCCTTATTCTTTCTTCATTTATTCACTGCTTCTTGACTGTGTTTGCCTTCCGTGCACAGGGTACGTGTTTTTCATGGCTGGAGGGTTCTTTAGACCCATTGATGAGCATGCTTCCATCATTGATCAAACCCTGAGAGGGCCTTTGATCTCCTTAAATTTGGATTAAGACCCCTGGATATTCATCTAGGGTTTAATTCATCATTTATTGACCATGGGAAGGCAGTTTGGGCCCTTTTCCGCCATTAAAAACCTGCACAAAACACAAAACAATGTTAACTTAAAACCAACGAGGAGTGGTAAGACTGCATTTTCAGAGTTTGGAGCTGTTAGGAGGCGTTTGCAAAGGAGAAATGGAGCAGAGGGTAAGCTTCTATATAAGGAACCTGGTGGAATTCGAACAGAGGCGAAGAGATTTGAATTTTGGCGTGGGGAGGGAGAAAGTGGTTTTGGAAAACCATGGTGGTTTATCGCTCACGTTGAGGGCGGTTTGTGTTTTTCGACGTAACGTGTACGATTCCACTGAGAAATCGACACTTGTCCAGGATAATACCGCTCATTTTGCGTGGTTAAGAACTTTTAAAGCCTGGTGCTATCTTCTGCGCGATATACAGTTTCGGTTGTCGGATCTCGAGAGGTGAGATCGATGATGCGGAAGGTTTTGGGGACCGGCACAAAGGTGTCGAGGGTGGAACCCAGGGACAGCTAGCACAAGGTAAATGGCCAGCGGAGTTTAGTGGAAGGTGGGGCTCGGCTTGATGACGTGGGCAGGTTTGTCACATGGTGCGGGGTTGTATTGATGCAGGATGAAGGGAAAGGATGCGATAACCGTCGGATCAGTGCCCAAAGCTCCAGATCGACAGTGGAGATTTCCTGGTGGAAAGCAGAGAAGCGAGGTGAGGTAAGTAGGGCCATTTTAATATTTCAAAGGTTTGGGTGGGTTTTTATAAGGTTTTCGTGGGTGTATAAAGCAAAAGGGTTGGAGATGTAATTTTAAATGGGGAAGGGGCTAGGATATAGTGAAAGGTCGAGGTTTTTTGGGCCTGTGAGGGGGCTATGGTTAGGAAAAAGGGCTTAAAGCCAATATTTACAAAAAGGGTGGGTTTTATTTATAAAAACAGAGTTTTTAATAAAATTAAAAGGACCCAATAGGTTAAATTTTAACCTTAAACAATATAAAAAGAGACTTTTACATTGTTTAATATGTTTTTTAGGAAAATGATGAATGAGGGAACGGATGAAGGTTTTGAGGAAGGGAAAAATGGGCTTTTCAAAGGAAGAGGGTTATGAATGAGGGGGAGAGTGATGAAATGAGGGAAACATGCCTAAAATGATGAATTCTTCCTTTGGAGCAGAAGGGTAAACCTTTTAGGAGACAGAGAGGAAAATATAGTGAAAAATAGTTAAACTTAGGATGGTGAAGGCAGTGAGATTTCTAGAACTCACAACATTTATCAAATGTTATTTCTATGAATCTAGGATTATAACTTAGTCATCTTTTGGTATCAGCAAAAATTATTGATGACTAATAGCGGCTCCACATGGGGAGGGCAGCTTTCCTTTCAAGGTGCCCAAAACTCCACTTTATCAAATCTCTGAGTTTCAGCAGACCAATGCCTTATCCATTGGGCAGATTTCCTTTTTTTTTCACTTGCTAATATTTATTTGAAGTGACAATCTTAACGATCTGCAGCATATTATTTCTTTCAAATAGGATTTCTACCTATCCAATCCTATTTGTCCTAATAATTTTTTCTTCTTTGAGTGCACTTGAACTCGCAAACTCTTGACATTTTTATATTTGAAAATAGAAATAAACTATCTACTTCAATCCTTATTGATTCCAAGAGTTCGGATTAAACTGATGAACTCTTTTTACTCTCTACCTAAAACTATTTGACTATCAAGATTAAGTTGTTTGGAAATCTTGATTCTCTAAACTATTGACATGAAATTTAAAGCATGGTTCAAATCAGGATTAGATAGTCTAATTTACCATGGTTGTGGCATTGGAACAAGTTGCACAAAAAAATTATTTTGCGTAAAGGTAAAATAGAAAAGATAAGGCTATAATTTTTTCATTTACAATGCATCCTTATCTATCTCTTTGGTTCTGTTTTGAGCATTTGGAACCCTTATCTTATATTCCCTAATCTATATTTCTTGATAAGTCAGGTATGAAGTAATCTTGACAATCATTGTTTTTACTAACTTATCAACATAAATTTAAAGCATGTTCAACCATGATTAGGATAGATTACTGAACAAGATGTCATTTTGAATTAGTAGTGGCATTTAGACTTCCACACTTTCAACATTACTGTTTTTGGGTATGGGGTTATACCTCTTTTGAATCTTTCCTCTTTTTCATTTTGTTTATTGTTTTTGTATTTTTGTTTTCAAGATTTTCTCATGCAATGTTTTATGTACAATGAATGAAAGCTTTGAAACTAAGATTCTTGATAGAAGTAGCGTTTGAGCATCCTGCCATTGACATGACCTCCAAATAAATATTCTCCATTTAGCCCTTGCAAAAAGAAATCATTATGACCCCTAATTGAGTGAATGATATAAGGCCCTTTCCACAAATTCTCAAACTTTCCATGTTTACCTTTATCTTCCCTTCTATAATCCCATTTTAGAACTGTGTCTCCAACTTGAAAATTATTAGCTTTAGTTCTTTTGTCAAAGATCTTCTTGATGCCCTCTTGTACTGCTTGTGTCCTTTTATACACTTCTTCTCTTGTTTGGTGTAAATGAATGGTTTTATTTAGCCTTCTCTGTATGTCATTTTCTTCTGTTTTTACTTCTAGGAGAGGTTTCACGACAGGAACTCCCAAATATGTTGGAAAGGTTGCATCTAGGCCATATACTAGCTGATAAGGGGACATATTTATTGATTTCTTGGTGGTTTTTCTATTAGCCCATAATGCATGAACCAACTTACTACGCCATGATTTATGATTTTGATCCAATAGTCTTTTGATAATGTTGATCAAGATTTTATTGGATGACTCATCTAGGCCATTTCCTTAGGGGTAGTAAGATGTGGAATGCCCTAATGTAATATGGTATTTATAGTAGAAGTCAACCATTATTTTGGATTTTAAGGCAACATCATTATCTATAATGATATTTCTAGGACACCCAAATCTAGATAATATATTGGTCTCAAGTAATTTGATAATGACATAGTCAGTAGCATTTCTAGAAGGGATATCTTATATCCACTTGGTGAAGTAATAAGTGGCACTAAGGATCCACTTATGTTGGGAAGATGAGGTTGGGTGAATTTTTCCAATAAATTCTAAACCCCATTGTTGAAAGGGAGCCTCAACATCGATGGGATGCAAAGGTAAAGGTAGGAGCTTTCTCTTGCCATCAGAAATTTGACACTTATGGCACGTAATGACTAGTTTTTAGTATCAGGGAAAAGGGTGGGCCAGTAATAGCGAGCTCTAAGAATATTGTTTGTTGTGGTCTTCCAGTAAAGGTGGCCTGCACACTCTCCCTCATGTAGCTCATGCATGATTTTTCCTGCATCATTCTCATGCAAACATTTAAACAGTATGCCAACAACATTTTTCCAATATAACACTCCATCTAAAATGCAGTAATTTAAAGCTTCTTGTTTCAAGAATCTAGCTTTAGTATTTGATAAAGAAGGAGGAGTATTAAGATAAAGAGGCACATAAATGATATCAGCATACCAAAATGAATTTAGAAATACTTCTTCAATGTATGGAGCAGTGAATTCTTCTTGTTCTTCTAAAACATCAACCATATTCATATCTAATGCTTGGAAATTTGATTTTTCCATGATTTTTGCTAATCCATGTCCTTTAATCAGCTTGGTAGGCCTGATTTCTAAATCATATTCTAAAATAATTGCAATCCATTTTCCCCTTTTACCATTAGGGTCTTGATTTAGAATGACCTTGACAACTGTATGTGGGAAAAAAACAATGATATGTGAGTGTAAAATGTAGACTCGGAAATCTTTGAATGCTTTTATCAAGGCTAAGGCTTGTTTCTCCATGATGTTATATTTGAGTGGAGCATCTCTTAAGGCTCTACTGAAGAAAGATATGGGTTGTTCTTGTCCCATGTTATTTTTTTGCAACAATACTGCAGCAATGGTGTGTTTAGATGCAAATGAAAAAAATGTAGAAACCCTTAGTGAAATCAGGACTGATAAGAACTGGTGTTTGAGTGAGGGCTTGCTTTACCGGTTCAAATGACTGTTTGGATTCTAAGGTCCATTTAACTCATGTTTCATTTTTTAGCATGTTTGTGATATTTCTCAAAAGTTCAGCAAGGTTAGGGATGAACCTTCTTAGAAAGTTGATCTCCCCTATGAAAGGTTGCAATTCTTTGAGGTATCTAGGATGGCTGATTTTCAATATGCCTTCAATCCTTTTGGGGTCTATTTTGATTCCTTCTTCAGAGATTATGTGGCCTAGGAGCTTTCCTTCCTAGAGTCCAAAGAGTGTTTTCTTGGGATTTAAGGACAGACCATATTTCCTGCATTTCTCAAAAAAAATTCTTAAATGGGCTAATTATTCTTTGTCAGTTTTAGAGAAAACAGTGATGTCATCAAGGTAAATGATTATGAAATAGCCTATGTCTTCTGAAAAGCTACTTCCATGGCCCTTTGGAGGGTGGCCCATGCATTCATCAAACCAAATGGCATTTTAACATACATGAATTTACCCTAAGGTGTGGTAAAAGAAATTTCATGTTGATCACTTGGGAGTACTAGAACTTGGTTGTGGCCTGAAAAGCCATCCAAGAGTGATATTCTCTTAGATCCAACCACCTCTTGGAGTATGTGATCCATTTTAGGCAAGGGATAGTTATCTTTCAGGGAGGCTTTGTTCAAATTTCTAAATTCAAGGCAAAGCCTAATTTCCCCGGTCTTCTTCCTAACAGATACAAGGTTGGAAGCCCACTGTGAATATCTAATGGGAACTATGATCCCAGCATAAAACATCATTTTGATCTCTTTCTCAACTAAAGGTAATAACACAGATTTTATCCTTCTTATTTTTTGTTTGAAAGATTTCTGATTTTCCTTAAGAGGAATTTTGTGTTGAATAATGTTGGTATCATATGATTTCAGTTCTTTGTATCCCCATGCAAACACATCTCCAAACTCTTTAAAAATTGAAATATATTCCTGTTTTATATGAGTAGGAAGAGTGCTAGATAACTTGATCATTTTGGGTTTATTCATGTTGCCTATGTTATGTTCTTCTACATTATTTTCTTTGGGCTCCATCTTTGGTTTTTTAGATACATCACTGATGTCAAAAAGCTCTTCTAATGGTGTAAGGCCCCTTGGTATTGTATCATCTTTGCATTGTAAAACCTCAAGGTCCTTTTGATCTGGTTTTTTAAATAATTATGCTTTATAAAGATGTTCAAATTGGTTTACATCAGTAGTAGAGGACAACTCTGTTTTAAGGGTTTGTTTTTTGTCAAAACATTCTTCTTCATGGTTTAAGCTAAATTTTGGTATAGCAAAATCATTTTCAGATTGCAGAAAATCATGAATGTGTTTATCGCCCTCAAACACTTGCCAATATTTTTCATTTTCAGGGACTATAGGCCTATTTTTTACTTTAACAGTGAACATTTCATTTACCAGAGGTATTTTATAATTGCTAGCGGCAAAGGCAAGCTCATTTGCAAGGTTATTTTGAGCTCTAGGGATAAAAGTGAGTTCATATTCTTCAAAAGTTTTCAGGATATCTAGGGCATCATTCCTATATTCTCCTAATCTTGGTTTTTTGGCTGAATCCTCCCCTTTTATTTGCCTAATAATCAGTTTTGAATCTCCTTGGACTGATATTTTCTTGGCTCCTAAAACTTTGAGCAAATGTAGACCAAGGAGGGCTTCATATTTTGCAATGTTATTAGTGCATGGGAAAACAAGTTTGTAGGAATATCATTTGTTTATATTATGTATCCATACAACAGATCTAGAACTAAATTTTCTATAAGAGCCATCAAAGCTTATTTTCCAAAGTGTTTCTATCTTTTGCTCACTATCATTTTGTTGTTCAAGGCTACTAAAGTTTGAGCTGTTGTGTTTTTCATTTGAGGGTAGATTTGGTTGTTCAAGTGGGATTAACTCTTTTTTATTTTCATATTCTTGGGTGTTGATTTACTCTTCATTAAAAAAGATAAATGAATCAAGATCTGAATGAATGGAATAAACAGGAGTGTTGTTAGTTCTATCTATGTTTCTTACCATATATTTCTTATGAGACTCCCTGTATAACCTCCTTGTCTAGTTAAAAACTGAAATGGTAACATAAGACATGTCCATTTGGAGGTTCCCATGAAGTTTGGCTCCACATGATTTGGATAAAAGCATGCCATACTTTGGGGGAATGTCAGCAACTATATCCATAACTAGACCCTTAGCAGGAATTTGTGCCAGATTGACACATAAATCCTTGATTAGGCTTAAACACTTGACTCTGCTTGAATCAAAGGAATATAGGTATTTGTAAGGTTTAGTAATTTCTAGGCCTAATATCTCCATCACTACTTTTGGCATGAGATTGTGAGAGGCACCAGAGTCCAGCATGGCATTGTGTAAGATCTTATCATGTATATTTAAGATGACATAAAATGGAGGAGAGGTTCCTTCTTGGTATTTTCCTTCTACTTCAGGACCAAATAACAATTATGGTTTATCATCTGTCAAGTTTAAAATATCAGTATCATTTCCTATATTCAGAGCTTTCAAAACTTTATTTTTATATACATCATGGGTTACTAGTTCAACTAAAGGTATGCTAATTTTGATCTTGGCAATTTTTCCCTCAAGGCTGAATGGGACTAACGTTTTTGACATATTTACATATGTTTTGTCAATCATAGTATTTTAAGAAATTCTGATTTGCTGAGTTTTATTAGGACTGTTATTTAGGACAGATTTCTCAGGGCCACTAGCAGAAGTACTAGGGAATCTTGGGTCAACACTCTACTGATTGGTTTTATCCTTGTTTGAGTCAGTTTTCTTAGTCAAAGTGGTATTTCTGTTTGTTGTCTTTTTAGGACGATTTTATGAAGTTTTCTTAACAGCAGTATCTGTGTTTTTATCATTGGAAATTTCTGGGTTCCTTTTCATTCTAAGATCATATTGTCTGTGCACCTCCATTATTACATTTTCAAATCCCAATTGGTAATCTTCAGAATCCTAATGATTGCTTTCAGTTTGTTCTGAGGAGAATAATCCTTGTTCTTCTTCAGTGAGGAAAGCATCACCCTCACTGTTAGATCCTATTAAATTCGCATGGTTTTCCTCCAACCTTTCAATCTCCCTTTGATCTTCTTGATCTACATAGTTTTCTTGAAAAGGAGGCCTAATTTCTTGGTCAATATCTCTTTGTCTATTTTGAATAAGGTCTCTTCTGAAATTGGGATTTATGTTTATGTTTTGGGGATTAACTTGGTTTTCTCTAGGAGGCACTCTATCATTTAATTTTAGCTTCTCAAGCATTATTTCTATTACCCTCACTAAGTTGTCAATTTTGGCATTAGATGATGAGGTTGATGCCATTGTTTCATCTTTGTATGTAACTCTTTTCTCTGATTTCAACCTAGCTCTTTTCTCAATCATATTTTCCTCTACACTTATAGATCCCCTCTGCATATCTTCTAAAGTCAAGGGGTCTCTTTCTCTTAGCTATACGCCATGTCTGGGTCAAAGCCTTCAGGAAATTTAGCTAAAGCTAAGGCTAGTGGAGGTTTCATGTTTGGAGGAAGTGCATTGTAGACACTATTAAATGCAATGCAATAATCTTGGACACTTTCCCCAACATTTATTTTAAGGTTTCTATATTCTAAAAGGATTTGGAGAGGGTTATTTTTTATTTCCCATTTGTTTATGAATGTTTGGTATAAAGAAGGGAGATAATTTATGCTATTAGGAGTTAAGTTTTTAAACCATTTTTTGGCTTCTCCTCCTAAACTTTGGGCAAATATTCTCATCTTAATGGTCTCTTATTCTATTTCCATGTAATCAAAAGCATCATTCATTTTATATACATGTTGTTGGGTAGTAGTAAATTCAGTTCCATTGAAATGGGGAATTATTGATTGATAATCATTTGGAAAAGGAACTAGAGGTTGTGGTAACACTAATGGGGCATACCATGCTACCATGGTGGGAGCAAATGGGGGATTTGTAAGAGATGGATTTGTTGAAGTGAAAGTGGGATGAAATGGAATGTTTTGAGTAGTGGATGCGTGGATGGGAGTGGTGGAATTAGTTGGACCAGCAAGCTGATTATGAGTATATTTTCTATGGAAAGAACTGAAGTGGTGGAGAAGCTGAAAATCAAGAGGAGTGTAAGCAGATGCTTCTCTGCTAAAATTTTGTTGCAAATCGGTGGGCTCAAGGTCAGATTGGTCAATATCATTGTGTGACTTGGTTCTAAATAATTTCTTTGAATGATACAAGTCAAAGTGAGGATCTTTCAAGACTGTAAGGCTTTCTGGGACACATCTTATTCTTTGGATAGTCCTAACAGTAGTTAAATCTCCAGCTCAAAAAAATTTCCACAAAATATTTTCTGGATCATCAACTATTGTAGGAGGATTAAGGTCTGGATGAGATTTGGTATTGATCCTATGTGAAGCCATATTTCAAGTTCAAAATTTTGGAGAGGCTGAAATTTTTAGGACTGTTTTCAGATATTTAACCTCTCACAGTGTTTAGTAAACTTCTAAAATATGGTACCAAGATTCTAAACTTCTTTAGGATTGATTTGATACAATCCTAAGGAAATATGAAAGTACTAGTGTAGTAATAGGCCTACTGGGGCTAGTGGAGTTGCCAGGTGGAAATTTTAGCTGTTTTTGAAGGTAAATGAGTATGGTCCACCACCAATAATTGACAGAACATCAATCTAGAGATGTGTTTTGGGTTTTTTTGAGTTTATTTTCTGTAGTTCTAAGGTTTGTAAGAGTTTTCTACACCTTAATCATCAATTAGCTAAGATGGTGAAACAAACAAAGTCTACTCTATAGCCATTAGTTGAGTTTTCTGCGATTGATAATTGTTTCTGGAGTCCTAAGGTATACTTAGTTTGTCACTAACTTAGAAGGTCCTGTCGTGATTTCCAGAATGTTGGTGTCCCGTGATTTGGCAGATTGGCATACCAAATGACAAGGCAACACAGGACCATTCTTTAGAACCCTAGGACGTAGCCTTCCTAGACTTAGAGAGGGATCTCTCTATTTGTTTGCAAAGGATGTGAACTTGTTTGCTTTTAAGGGTCGATTTTAGGCTAGTTATTAAGTATGAGGTTTTGTTGTTTTTTTTGGTTGGGTATGATGATCAGAGAGAATATATAGAATGAGGAAATCTCTAAGTCATTGGGCAATGGATTCAAATGAAATTCATGATAAGTTCATTAAAGGATCAGGGAGTATCATAGGGAAAATCTAACTTGGCCAGTGGATCTTCAAAGTTTTTATGATAATGAGATGAACATTCAGGATAAGAATGAAAAGTAGGACAAAGCGAAATTAAGAATCCTTTATCATGTACTTTAAATAAGAGACATTTTTCAAGGTAACTGTTTGAAGCAAACCAAAGGACAGGGAAAACCATAGAATTATTTGGACAAACTTTTAATAAGAAAACCTTTCAGACAAAAATCCAACAATCAAAAGACTACTTTTAGATAAATAAAACATATAAGATAACAATGAGAGTAGCCTAAGATCAAACAAAAATAATCTAGTCTAATTTTGACTAACTCTCTAGGGATCTTTAAAGCAACCTTTTGAGGTAGTTTAGAGGACAGGGCAAACCATAGACTTCCCTAGTTTAGACTCTAGTAAGCATACTTTAAGAAGATCTTAAAAACAATATCTCAAGTTGAACTCAAGGAGCATGGACTCATCACTAATTTCCCTGGTTGCACTCTATTAACATCATCCCTTAAAAAAACATCTCAAGTCGTACCAATGAACATGGAATTACCAAAGATTCCTGGTTATACTCTATTGAATCATTTATAACATAACAAGCTAGATGGAACTGGAGGGCAGTTAAGGATCCTCGAATCAGACCTTGCAGAATAAAACATTAATTCAGTGAAGAGCAAACATAACTAAGGTGATTTCAAAAGACATTTCTTAGCCTAAATTTTTTTCTCTAATGTAACAAAGAAATATGGAAACATAATGAGAACAAGAAATGACAATAAAAGATAGAAGCACTTCACCAACAACTAAGCTTGGGGATCCATTGATCTAGCCTCCTCCATCAACAAACAAATCAAGACATCCACAAGTTCCAAGACTTCAGTTTTCCTTCAACTTCCAAGAGACTATGTATTACTCCAAGGAGTCATCAATTGCCAACTAGATAATGAGTTAAGATGCAGTATTTATGCTGCAAATGAGTAGTTGAATCTTAAGTTAGGGTTTGAGTATCATTTATTACAGATTAAGTGCATTCCTAACCTTTGAAGACCATGCAAGGCTCAAGGAAGGAATATCTGCAGCTACTTATCTATTTTAATAACTCCTATCATAACTTCTCAGGAAGAATAGGTGAAATGTTTGACTTTTAAAGCCTATTCATAACTTTTACAATAACTGTTTGATAGATAAAATATCTCTGTCTCAGCGTAATAACTGCCTAATGCTTTTTGAAGGGAGCAAAGCACCTAGGTGGCTAAAAATATATTTGAGAGGAATAACTACTGTGATCTGAGTCATTTGAACTTGTTTTGAGTTAATCTGTCTTTGTTTTATCTTCAATATCTTCCATTAATCTTGTAAAATTTGATTTATCTTTGATAATCTGTCCCACTATCTTTATCCTTTGTCTCTGCTTTATGACTGTTTGTTCATTTATCCTTTGTTTTTTAAAATTTTGACCTTTATCCTTTAATCATTGTATGTTTGGCTAATCCTATGTGTTTATCATTTGATTTAGGATTAGCCCTTTAATCCTTCTGCTTTCTTCATTTCTTCACTGCTTCTTGATTGTGTTTGCCTTCCGTGCGTAGGGTAGGTGTTCTTCACTGTTGGAGGGTTATTTAGACCCATTGATGAGCATATTTCCATCATTGAACAAACCCTGAGAGGGCCTTTGATCTCCTTAAATTTGGATTAAAACCCCTGGATCGTCATCCAGGGTTTAATTCATCATTTATTGACCATGGGAGGGTAATTTGGGCCCTTTTCCGCCATTAAAAACCTCCACAAAACACAAAACAATGTTAACTTAAACCCTGTGAGGAGTGGTAAGACTGAATTTTCAAGGTTTGGAGCTATTGGGAGGCGTTTGCAGAGGAGAAATGGAGAAGAGGGTAAGGTTTTGTATGCAGAACCTGGTGGAATTCGAATAGAGGCGAAGATATTTGAATTTTGGCACGGGGAGCGAGAATTTTTTTTTGGAAAACCATGGTGGTTTATCGCCCATGTTGAGGGTGATTTGTAGTTTTGGACAAAACGTGTGTGATTCCACTGAGCAGTCGACGCGTGTCTGGGCTAATACTAATCATTTCACGCAGGTTAAGAAATTTTGAAACCTGGCGCTATTTTCTGCACGATATACAGTTTCGATAGTCGGATCTCGAGAGGTGAGATTGATGGTACGGAATGGTTTGGGGACCGGTGCAAAGGTGTTGAGGGTGGAGCCCGGGGAAAACTGGTGCAAGGTAAATGGCCAGCGGATTTTAGTGGAAGGCGAGGCCCGGATTGATGACGTGGGCAGGTTTTTTCACATGGTGTGGGGTTGTATTGATGTGGGATTAAGGGCAAGGATGCGACGGCCATCAGATCAGGGACCAAAGCTCTAGATTGACGGTGGATATTTCTCGGTGGAAAACAGAGAAGCGAGGTGAGGTAAGGGGGCCCGTTTTAATATTTGAAAGGTTTGGGTGGGTTTTTATAAGGTTTTCGAGGGTGTATAAATAAAAGGGGCAGAGATGTAATTTCAAATGGGGAAGGGGCTAGGATATAGTGGAAGGTCAGGGTTTTTTGGGGTTATGAGGGGGTTATGGTTAGGAAAAAGGGCTTAAGGCCAATATTTACAAAAAGGGCAAGTTTTATTTATAAAAACAAAGTTTTAATAAAATTAAAAGGACTCAATAAGTTAAATTTTAATCTTAAACAATATAAAAAGAGATTTTTACATTGTTTAATATGTTTTTTAGGAAAATGATGAATGAGGGAACTAATGAAGGTTTTGAGGAATGGAAAAATGGGGTTTTCAAAGAAAGAGGGTTATGAATGAGGGTGAGAGTGATGAAATGAGGCAAACTGGCCTAAAATTATGAAGTCTTCCTTTGTAGCGGAAGGGTAAACTTTTTAGGAGAAGAGAGGAAAATATAGTGAAAATAGTTAAACTTAGGATGATGAAGGTAGTGAGATTTCTAGAACTCACAACATTTCTCAAATGTTGTTTCTAGGAATCTAGGATTATAACTTATTCATATTTTGATATCAGAAAAAATTACTGATGACTAACACCTCACACACTCAAAAGTAACTCAGCCTTGGGAATATTTCTTCCGAGTGCTGGCACAATGTCTCCTAAGAGCTAGTGACACCCGCAGTCAGCCGAAGAGAATCCACTAAGGAAGGGTAGAGGGTCTAGCGCTTGCCTGCATCGTCACCTATAGGGAAAAGGCTGCCCTAGTTTTTGGCCACTAATAACCACCATTCCACATGAGCGTTTTACTCTTAGGCTTATTGGTAGTCAGCTAACAGTACCGAGTATCAGCCAGGTTAGGTAGCCCCAACTGATACTGCATGCACTGCGCCTAAGCCTAACCCCTTCTGAAACGGGTCTCTGTCATGCTTAGGTTTTCTTTGCTGTGGGCTGATAGGTGGATTTGAAGCTCCCTAAATACACAACTTCTATGTTTCAATATGAAGTATGATCAAGGTGGCTTATTGGATGCCTATGTAATATCCCAAAATGGGAATGCAGCAATACATAAACACAATACTAGAGTAGCAATGATAAATTAACACATAAAATGTCTGTAGAACACTTTATCCAACAAATTTTTGTTACTGCAGAAAAATATGATCCACTATGTCATCCCAAAATGGGGAAATGCAGCAATATGGGCCATAAAAAGGTAAATTCCAGATAATTTCATTATAATAGGAATAAATAATGCTTGGATCCCTTATATTATGTATTATGGTACTCACATCCAGAAGGGGATCAGAAAAAAATCCCTTTTGAGGCATTAAACAAATCTCCCGGTCCCAATATGGCTTAAAAATGCCCAAATCCCATGACTTGATCTATGCAGAATTTTTTGAAGCATGCACAGAGTAATTTATAATTTTTTCTGATGAAATATGGTATAAAAAACATATCTGGAGTTTTATTACTCAAGGCATGGAGAAAATTGGAGATCTAGCCCCTCTTACACATTACAAATATAACCGGGCAAGGGTTTCATGAGAGCATGAGTACAAAAGAGTGGACCTACAGTTCTAGATCTGAAATAACATAGTTAGCTAAAGATCTGAATACATACAGCTGAATAATACAAGAAATGAAGGAAAATCCTTCTTACAAGCTTCCTGAGAGAAGGGTTGGCCATTTCCCTAAGGAACTAGCTCAAAAACAAGGGGTTTAACCCTCTCATTGCAACAATGAAAGAAATGACATAGTTCCTACAAGGGAATACATTGTAGGAGATTTAAAATACATTGGCCACATGCCAAGATCTGAAAATAAACTCAAAGTCCTCCTCACTAGTGTCCCAAAGGAAGGAAGGCTTCCTCCTCTGAAACACAAGCTCCAGAAGTGGTGTTGAGAATTCCCACTGCAACACCCTACAACACAACATTATACTGTTGCATAAATAACACTGTAGCTGAAGGAGGATGCTTGGCCTCAAGCCTGGATGTGGGGAAATTTAGTGAAAACTCCCCCAAGATGCCTCTCAAGAAAGGAGAAGGAACTCCTAAACATGAATTCTTTGTGCTAAGCAGCAGAACAATCTCAACTACACAGTTGGAGAAAGCAAAATAGTCATGTAGACCAAAATCCAATCTTCAATTCATAAGATGTCCTATTATGGCTGCCTTTCCCTTATTTTAAACATGTGTGAGCCTTCTTGCCTTGGGCCCCACTCATTAGGGTTTCCTTCACGAAGGAATCTTCCTCCTACTTGCATTGTGTTGTCTCTACGGATGATCTCTTCCTCTCATACCAACATTGTTGACTTGGTCAAACTTGACCTTGTCCACATGCATTTGTCCCTGTTCACACATGAGAGTGTAAAATACAGCTAACATTATGATCCCTTCTCACATTATGAGGGATTTTATTCTTATTTCTAGAATGTATGGGCTTCTTTAACCATTTATTCTTCTCCTGAGTGAAATCAGCAAAATTTAATATTCCAATTAGCTACATGCTAATTTTGGAATATTACAGTCCTCCCCTCCCAAATGTTGCTTGTCCTCGAGAAAATGTAAGGATAGAACTGGAAAGTCTCCTTTCCTCCTTCTGTAGCATCCTCATATGATGAACTCCTCCAAGGAATACGATGTTGTCTCATCAATAAATCTCCATAGTTCCCCTCCCAAGCATACAAGCTAGAATTTGGTGAGCATCCCAAATGGCCATCATCATGAAAAGGTGAAATACTCAAGGAGGTAACTAAGTGTTGTCTAGAGGTCCTCTCAAGGCATGGAGTTTGAAATTCATCGGGAACTATCAATCCCTTATGAAACCTCCATCCCCAAGCTATCATCAATACAGAATGAGTCACCCTCCAACATGGCAACTCATGAAAAATCTCCTCCACCTTCGGCTCCTGCAATGTAGGTGGGCTGAATAACTAAACATGGTAGACAAAATTTCCTACTCCATGATGTCTTCCTCTCCACTTATGATAAGTGTAGAGCATATGCTGATTTTGGGCTGTAATAAGGTTGCCCTCAAGTGGCAAGAAGAAGATTAGATCTCCAAAGATCCCTCCTCCCATGTCATGAATCATGCTGGCCCAAATCATCCCATTCAAAATAAATGGCACATCATCACCATTTTGCATAAAAATTAGAAAAATTATGAAGGTTATGTGTAAGTTTGGATGATACCAATTTTTTCTCAAGTGGATATAATGCAGTCTTCCCAATTGTTGCTTTAGATCATCATGCAGCAAGTGGTATTTCAACAAGATAACAATTGTGCATGTTTTCACATCTACCATGAGGTGGTATATAACATTGTGTATCAGGTGAGTACAATAAAAATGAAAACACACTTGTCCAAAGTCATGTAGAGAAGGTTTATTTCCATCATAAATTTTGGTTCTAGAATGACCATGAAACCCATAAATAATCTTGCCCTTTTGTGGAGCAATGTATTGTACATACATGGTGAGAAGAAGTATATACTTAATGAAATAATCAATAAATATAGAAATAAATTTCTTACCATGCATAATGAGTAAGATGAAAGTGAGATCCATGGATGAGTCCTCCCATGACAATCTTCTCATAAAAATCTGCAACAAAAAAGGATGCACACTCCCCTTGGAACACTCCATCAATAGAAACATACTCCCAAGTGACAGCGCTGTTGGCCTTAGTGATAAGGCTCTTGTCACTCCATGAATTCCTCCCTTGACATTCCACATGCCAAAGTCATCCACCATCATTATGCTAAGTGGGGGAATCTTCTTCCTATGTGGAATCCCCTCATTATCCTCCAATGATGAAGGGTAGCCTCTTTTCACCTTGAATGTGCCATGCATTTCTCCGAAGATATCATGATGAGTATGGAAATTTTTTTGCCCATACTCTCCCAAGAGAAGCCACAACAATAACAATTCTTTCTGCCCCCTCACACCTCCATCATACAAATCATGAGGTGAAAATATGTTGATTGACATGAAGGAGATCATATCAACATAATGCGCCCAAAATATTTTCTTCCATATGATGCAAGTGTCCTACCATACTTCCACCCACACACCCTTAGAAAAAGGATATGTCATATGATGGCCAAACTCTTTCAAGAGTAGCCAATGCAGCCATGCCTCTTGCTGCCCAGTGTCATAAATATGCAAGTGGCTCACTAGCCTCTTGCTCTCCATCCACATCCATTCATCCCCCTGTGGATGTCTCCTACTATTATCCATCTTGGCACTCCTCCAAAGAAGACTACCATCCTCCCATATCAGATTCTTCTCATTTCATTTCATGGGATGTTGAAATGCAATGCCTTGGAGATATTCTAGACAAGATGTGTCATCAATGTCCTTCTTGAATCCATAAGGATCCAAGTGTGATGAGGGAAAAAACTCCTCAAGCTATTGAAGAACCTTGCACTCCATGATATGTTGAAGTGAACCTCCCATAAGATCTCTCCATGAGACCTTCTTCTCATCGACGGCCTTCCAAAACTGTAATATTCCCAATTAGCCCAAGTTAATGGGAATATAGAATTTTGTTTCAATTTTCTATTACATGAATAAAATTGTAAAGAAGGATCAATAAAACCCCTAATCAGAAAAATAAATCAATGCCACATGTGAACATAGCTAAATCCGGGCTATTTACATAAGCAAACTAACGTGTGAAAGAGGTTGGATCACTTGACCAAGTCAACTAGGACCAAATAAACAACGTTGTTTAGATGCAGTGAATCTCCTAGATGCACAATGTAGTTTTAGTTGGAGGCTACACATGTGAATGGAGCTAAATCATTGAGATGGTTTAGGGTTTGACAAGACTTTCATCCTATAAAAGGAAGAGGAGGACAGCAGAAGAAGGTAGTTGATTGAGTATATTTCTGAATATATTTTCTATTTAAACATATATCATTCTCTGCTGTTTAGCTGAGGATAGTGTTGTTTAGAGCTAGGGTGTTCTTGTTTTGGAATCCCACCTCTTCCATTGAGTAGCTCTTGGAGGAGTCTTGCTGATATTGTCCAATATCATGAATTTTTCCAAGCTCATCTTCCAACTACAACACAGATCCTGTTGAGGGTTTGGTTGTCCTTGTAAGTTGCAGCAAGTGGAGGCTAGATCTACTCAGATCTAGGCCAATATAGTGCCTCTTTTCAGTGGGAAAGTCATCTATCCCCTTGATAAGAGAGTATTAGATATTTGGAGCTGAATTTTCAGATCTTGGCATTAGGCCAAACCAGTGCTAGAGCCTAAAATGAAATTTCCCTTCCAGGACTGCGTTATTTGCAAGTATACAGGTGCAGGGTGTTTTGACACACATTTGGAGGAGAGATCTCTAGTGTTGGGGGTTCTGCCCTTCACTATGGCGATCCATGGATTATACTTATGATACATGTTCTATTCAGATCTGATCTTCTTCTATTATATTAATATTTAGAAATTTCTGAATACTACTGCAGATCTACAACTTTAGATCTCAGATCTACTCTCTGCGTCTCATGTTTTGCTCAAAACCCAAGGGGAATTTGTAAAGGATCTCTTCTAGTGTACATATCTGAAATGGATCTAATATTTTGTACAGAGATCTGTTCTAGATCTGGAGTGTAATATAAAGCTTTTGCATCTCTTAAAAATAATGATGTGAAGCTATTTTTCAGTCAATACATGTGTTTCAGCCCCTACTTTTGAGGAATTTATTCTATTCTTGTCTTCTACATTATGTCATACATTATATGGGCCTCAATATGGATCTGATTTATTTTTGTATATATGAATGTTGAGCCTTCTTATTGTTCTCCTAATTTTTCTGAGGAAAACTGCGTTATTTTCCTGTAGTATTGTTGCATATTGTTGTAGCCCCATTCTTGGGTGTTTTCCAATCATACTAGGTGTGGGAGGTCTGTTTACCTCACCTATTTTGATTTGTTTTTGCTCTCCTTTTGGATTTAGATTCTAGATCTACAGATATAAGGGATCCAAGAGCTGCAAACTCATTTCATTGTACATACTTCTAAAAAATGTGTTATTCCAGCAAGTATTATTGAATCTTCCCTTTTGTGGATATTAGAGTGGTATCAGACCAATCATCTTGGAACAGCCTGTGATTTTCTTTCTTAAAAAGCCAATATGTCTAGAGAAGAATATGAGCCTCTCACTGACAGAGAGAAGAGGTACCTGAGAAGAAGATAGAAGAAATTTGATTACACCAATGATGATAAAGACAAGGGAAAAGTCCTTGAATCTGGAAGTGATGAATATGGGAAGGAGTTTGGAAAAACCCTTCTGAAAGCCATGAAATATCTTGCTAGAGAGATCAAAGAGATGAGATTGGATAGGATCAAGGAATATCCTAGGATATTTCATCGTGGAGAAAGCTCCGGCATGTCTCACCACTAGAATGATCAACCAGTGAACCAGCCACAAGCTCCACAACACTCTACCATGCCTACTTTTTTGGCTGTGGAGAATGAAGGGCCTCATGAGAAAGCATCCCTTGAAGACTACTTTGAAGAATATGAGTCTCAAAATCAGAGATTCAAGGACCACTTGATTTTTCAATAGTTTTTTCACCTCAAGGACAAAAGAAGACCAAGGCATCAACATAGAGATGGCGGATTCACTCAGAATCGTGATCGACATCACTCTATGGGCAGATTATTTTTACCCAAGTTTGATGGGTCATCCACTTGTTCTGCCAAAGCATGGGTATAAAAACTAGATATCTACTTTCAGTTGAACAAATTCCCTGAGATGGAAGCTATCAAGATTGCAGCGTTGTACTTTGAAGTTGAAGCACACAACTGGTGGTTCCATGGGTTGTCTACATTGGGTCATGCCAATGTGACTGCCTATTCTGAGTTCACTAGAAGAATGGTGGAAAGGTTTAAAAGTGTTTTCCCCCTATAAATTTTTGACAAGCAAACAGGGGGCTAAATTTTTCTAAGCCTTCAAAGAATACATTTCTTCTGAAAACACATCATCCTTGAAGCCTCCTTGTGCCTTCTATCCATTGATAAAATCCCCTCTGCTGATTCCCATTATAAAGCCTCTCTGTTTGTGAAGAATACCCAAAGGCCTCCTTTCTCTCCTATTTCATCCTCAATTAGCCTCTATTTCCCTCTCTTTTTCCCTCCCCTTGTTTCTCTAAATTATCCCAAAATCCCCTTTAAATCCTACACACTCCCCTTGTTTGGTTTGATTTCCCCTTTTACCCTCTATCGTTACCCCTTCTGGCCTAAAATTAAATTAAAAAGGGCCGAAAACCCATATTTCAACACATATCAGGCCTAGCCCCTTTCGGCCAGCCCCCAAAACCGTTTCCCCACATGACCTGAGCACTAGAACCAAGCGCTAGCCCGAAAAGTGCTTATAGGATTGGATATCAGCAGCGTTTTTAACCTTCGATCTATATAGATCGAACGGTCTTCGCAAACACCATAGTGTCGGTGCCCCCCCCCTTGTTCACCCTTCCAATCGTATCCACCATTCATATGACCCACAAATCGACGGTCCATATTTCACCCGCCCTGGTGGTCCCCGTGCCAAAGCACTGTTCAAAAGAGGTGGTTTCCATCGCACCGCTTTTGGAGGGCGCGCTATATTTTTTGTTTGGCAGTGATGCCATTAACTGCATGACACGTGTCTTCGAGCACTATTTAAAAACCTCCCTCATCACGCGTTAAAGTTCGGCTGTGGACCCGGCGTGATATGCGCGTGCACCGTCCAATCTGAAGTTGTCCATCCAACAGTAATCGCACCATGAAGATGCTCGGGAGTTAGCTCAAGGAAAAAAGGACCCCTGGCCCACCATCTGTCACCCTCTGATGCATTCTCAACCATCGATCTCCTCCTGAGATCGGATGGTCCAGATTAAATGCATGCCCCGCCATTGACCGAGGCCCACCACGTCACCCATTCCACGTGTTTTTGTCACATGTTCGTCTGTTCTATTCATATTTCATTCCAAGGTCAAATTTTAATGTTTTGCATTAAAATTTCTATCTCGATGTCTTCCAAATGCATCTCCCACTGCTCCAAGACATTCCTCCATAGTATCCTCTCCATTCGTCGTCCTCATCCATGCCGCGTTGCCATTTTCGCAGACATCCGCTACATCCACCCTCCCCATGCATGGTTTTCTTAACATGTTTACGTGTTTTGCAGGGTTACAGGTAGGCGAAAAACCGCCATGGTTCATATGCACTGCTATAGTGGCACAGTGCATAGAGAAAGGCCTGAAGGGGTGCTGAGAACATAAATATTCATTAAAGGTACAGATTTCAACCGTGCAAACTTCCCAACACCTTTTAAAGTTCTAATTCCACGGATAGGGACAATCATGGAGCGGCAAAGAGTATCAGTGAGAAAGCAGAGAGTTTAAAGACTTGTAATCGAGGATTGTGAGCCTTAATTCAATAATTTAAGGCAGGGTACCAGATCGAAGACATCATGGATCACACAGAAGGTCCAGCGCGGAGAAAATAATACTATCAGGGTTTCACATCAGCAAAATGTTCTTTCCATAAAAGGAAAAAGTGCCCATACTGTCTGCATGCTATTTCGTGTCCCTGAGGAAATTTCCTCCCTGAAAACAGTCCTATGATATCAGAAGCATTTGTTACATAGTATGGCAGACCTGAAATCATTGATCTACTTTTGTTCAGATCGTCAGAGTTCTACAGAGTGCTACAACAAGTACATCAAAGACATACCTGGAGTAAATTGTAGCCTGACAAAGACCACTCTTTCATCCAAAGAGTACCAAAGATAAATGCCCAGGATTTAAAACAGAATGGGACCTCGGCCCTCTTCCTCTTCTGAGATTTAATGCTACATTTATTTTTTCACCTACCTCCTCTGCTACTCTTTCAGCTATAAAATTCATGAAGAAACTCATTGTAGGTTGTTATTGATCGGATATCTGTGAATTGCAAGCTATTTCTTTTGAGACATAGTCTCTATGTAAAGTTGTAAGATAGGCTGAGGAATATGTTTTCAGGCTGAATATCAAGTTGTTGGCAATGTTGTACATGATTGGTGTTGCTCTTTAATATGACAAGCACATTTCTTTGGATCCTGATTTAAAGCAGCGGTGACGTTTTTCTATCTCTGTATTTGTTTTACCTTATAGTTTATTACATTTCATTTCTACTAGCTCACATCAGAAATCTGGCATAGGATTTACCCTTGTTAGGTACCCTATGTTTCTGCTCTCCTTGCCTTCAATGTTTTCTGCTGTATGTGTTATCTGAGGATTGTTTCAAGTTAATTTAACCAGTGTAGTCATCAAAACATATGCTGCTAGTTGATGTATGAATTAATGAAACTGTTCTCAGATGTTCTTGTTAGGCTTTGATTAAATGAATTGGGATACTGGGAGTTTAGATCTTTGTCTCTGCCTCACTAGAGTCCTTTTCACTTGATTAAACCTTTCTAAGTTCCCTTAAGTTGGATACCAAAGCATTGAGAGTTCAAAGTCTCTGATCTCAGGTTTTCATCTTTGTGTTCTAAATATTTAATGTTCCTTGTCTGAAGAGTTAGCCTTTTAGGTCTTGGATCACAGGTTTTCCAATGGCATGTCCTGTCCTTGGATCTGATTTCTGAAAGGTCACCTTGGAGGTTTCATTTCTTTCACCCTCTCTCTTATCTTTTCATGTCACACTATCATCTTTAAGATCCAATGCTTTAGATGACTAGCCCAACTGAAAGCCTGCATATTGAATAGCAAGTAAACCCTTTCCTGACTCCATTTCCCAATGGTCTTGAATGTTCTTTAAATTTTCTCGTCCTTTTCCTAGATTTCTCTATGCTCAGCCTTGTCTTATACTGAGCCCTTCTTCCCTGATTCCCAACAACGAAACAAAATCAAACAAGCAAACCCTATGCCTATAACTAGCTTAATGTCTTAACTTTGAGCTTTAAAGACATAAAACCTTTTGATAATATAGAGAGATCCCTCTCTGGACCCAAGAGGGCTAGATCCTGAGGTCTGAAAGTGGTTCTAATGTTGTCTCATCTTTTGGTCTTGCCAATATGGCTAAAACATGGGAACCCCAACATAATGGTGACCATACTGGGGAATTTCTGAGTATTTCCCATCTTTCTGCATCCCAAGAGCCTCAGAAAGCCAACAATCTCTGGTTAGGTTGGCAGTGAAACACTTCCACTTGCAATTCACTTTCTACATCACTTTTTGTGTTTCTCCCACACTCTTAGACAATGTCTGGAAAGGGCCAAGTAGCCTCCAGATATCACTCTCTTTTAGAGGTGATATATCTGGTAAAAGTCCTCCCAATCAATCTCTGGTTGGATTTTGCTATGTTCTCAGGATATCCTTGAAAAGGGATATTTCATAAGCACTGTGGTGGACAGTGTACCCCCAGAAACGCCCTAAACATTCCACCTGGAAACTCCATAGTTCCTTAAAGAGAAAATAATCCACTGGTGATCATTAGGCCTGCTAATTATCTTGGTTCACATAAGACTCCACCGGGAGACCAACCTCCATAACAACAGCAGCCATATTAAGAGTAAAAAGTAGGATTAAGCTCATTGGTTGAAAGATAAACATAGTGGCTTCAAAAACCATTCACACAAGAGCTTATCCTAACCCAAACCCACCTGAAATAGTTGACAACCCTGAGAGAATCCTCAAAATATCTCCTACACCTAAAATACCAACTATTTCCAGCCACATCCATAGAGCTAACTTTGCACCGGAAGACTTTACAGCTCTATTAGTCCCACCTTTTGACCTAGACTCCCAAAACAGACTACCAAGAACTAGGTTATTCAGTGTTCTAGACCAGCCAGACCTTGAGCTCCCCGGTTCACCATCTCATAGTGGTCAACACATTAGGGATAGAGAAATCCCTCCATCTACACCTCTTGATATTCACTTCATTCAAAACTTGGGACTCTATCATCCTAAATTAGTTCAACAAGCTTCCGCCTGTCCTAGTATCCCTGCCATCCTTATACCAGCTGCTCAAGCGAACCCCTTACCTCCTTAGAACATCATCATGGCAGCCTGGTATGCACCTCTGGTATTACCCCAGCCTCTAGTGCCCCTACCCAACGATTATCAATCAAAGATCCCACACTTCACTGCAAAAGATTCTACCACAACCCAGCACCATGTAGATAGGATGGAAGATTCATTTGAATACATGGAGATAGATGATGATACAATCAAAATGAGAATCTTTGTCGAGAGCTTAGGAGGTGATGTGAAGAAACGGTTTAAAGGCCTACCTCCTAATAGTATCCAAGACCTTCCTACTTTATATTAGACCTTCATAAACAAATGGGAATTTAAGGCCAACCCTCTCCAAATCCTAGCAGAATACAAGAATCTTAAGAGAAACGTAGGAGAGAGTGTCTATGATTACTCTACAAGGTTTAATAGCATTTATAATGCTCTTCCTCCACACATGAAACCTCCCCAAGGTTTGGCCCTAGTGAAATACCCTGAAGGCTTTGATGCTGACATGGCCTACCAGCTTAGGCAGAGAGACTACAACACACTAGAAGACATGCAGAAAGGAGCAGTGAGTGTAGAGGCTAACCTGATTGAGAAGAAAGCAATATTGAGAGCTGAGAAAAGGGTAACATATAGAGATGACACTGTAGCTTCCACATCTAATCCCAATTATGACCGTCTATCTAAAAACATGGAAAAACTACAACAAATGATGGAAAAAATGGTTGTCATAGTTAGTAATTAGAACAAAAACCAAAATCATAACCAGAACCAGAACTTTAGAAGAAACAATACCACTTCCAACAGACAAAGAGAATCAGATCAGCAAGTTATTCCCCCATTCCAAGAGAAATTTCTTGATGAAGATGAGGGAATCATAGAAGATTCTGAGGGAACCATAATAAACATGTTTGAAGTAGAAAAATCAATCCACAACTATTCCATAGAAGAATATCAGCCCTCACCCTCATATTGGGATGAGGAAATATTGGATTCTAAGGATTACAGACTTGGATTTGAAAATTCCATCATGCAGGTCAGATAAAAGTATGAACTTAGAAGCAAAAAGAGCCTAGACACCCCCAAACCAAAGGCTTCTAAGATTTCCATCAATAAAATGCTTGAGAAAAATTTTAAAGTAGCTGCTGAGAGTAACAGATCAGTAGCTGAGAGTTCTGGGAAGAGTGAAGAAAAAGACAACCAAAACACTGATAAACAAAGTCAACCAACCAGCAGCACTAGCACTGCAGTTAGTGCTCCTGATAAAACAGTTCCTAAGCTTGTACATAGTGAGAATAAACCCACTGATTCTACCACCAATGTGGTGCCTAAAAAAATAGAGTTGAACATTCGAAAGAGTCAGTCCACTTTCAATTTGGAGAGTGAGATTGCGAAAATTAAAATCTCTGTCTCACTCTCTGAGCTGGCCACTTGGGATGTATATAAAGGCCAAATTTTGAAAGCTTTAAATCTAGGTGAAAACATTGACACTGTAAATCTGAGTGATGATCAACCAACCCTTCTGTTTGGTCCAAAGGTAGAAGGGAAGTTTCAGGAAGGGGTAGTACCTCCTTTTTATATCAGTCTCAATATCCATGATAAGATCCTTCACAATGCAATGCATGACTTTGGGACCTCACACAACTTGATGGCTAAGGTATTTATGGAAATATTAGGCCTAGAGATAACCCGTCCCTATAAAGACCTCTATTCATTTGATTCTAGCAGGGTAAAGTGTCTTGGCCTGATCAAAGACCTATGTGTAAGCCTTACCCAGATTCCAGCCAAGTGTATGGTCATGGATGTTGTAGTGGCAGATGTGCCACCTAAGTATGGTATGCTATTATCAAGGTCATGGCGAGCCAAGCTGCAAGGAACAATGCAGATGGATGGGGCATATGCCACAATCCATATCTTCAGCCAGCCTAGAAGACTGTATAGAGAGGCACAAATGAAATTCCTGGTTAGTAGCCCTGAAAAACCTGAAAATTCACCCTTATACTCTGTACACACAGATCTTGACTCCTTCATCCTTTGCAATGACGAATCCTTAGAGGGGCCAGAATTCAAAAACAGAGATAAAAACAATGAAACAGAGCCCATAGACTTCAACATAATGGCTACTCTAGACTCGGAAGAAAATGTTGTAGAAACCTATGGGCAGTGCACCAAAAATGAAACTCAGAGTGAACAAGAAATAGAATGGAGTCAGCTAATTAGTCACCCTTCACAAGCTCATACACCACACCAAGAACGAAATGATGTTAAGCCCGAGAACGAACCTTTATGGGAATTGAATTTCGATGGGTCATGCACCAAGAGAACTGTAGGAGCAGGAGTGTGGGTGCATAACACAGAGAGTGACTATGCAGAGAGCCATGCCTGTAACCTGCGCTTCAAATGTACCAATAATATTGCAGAGTACAAGGCTCTTATCCTAGGCTTGAATATGTTGAAAAATTTAGGAGCCCGTAGAATAGCCGTGCATGGAGACTCTCAGTTGATAATAAAACAAGTGAATGGTGAATACACAGTGAAACATCCTAGGCTGAGAGCGTACAGGAATGACACTATGGATCTATTGAAAACCTTTATAGAATACGAACTGGTGTTTATCCCTAGGAGTCAGAACGCAATTGCAAATGGATTAGCCTGCATGGCTAGTTCGTATCACAAGCCTCCCAGTGACCAAAAAATCATCATTCAGACCTGCAGTGCCCGATAACGAAAAATATTGGCAGGTTTTTGAAGGAGATAAGCAAATTGAATATTTCCTGGTAGGCAGGAACGAGTTTGAATTTTCTGATTTAGACTCTAAATCTGATGATAGCTGCCTAAGTGAAGAGCCCTCAAATGAGGAAGCAACACCCTATAACATATAAATAAACACTTTAAATGAAAAGATTGGAAATCCAAACGAAGAGCATGAGAACGTAGATAGTGAGGAAGTAGAGGTGCTTCAGGCCAAAGATAAGAATGTACCCAGGGGTCTGGCACCTTTAGAGGATCTTTTTGACTTTGATGATGTAGCAAAAAAGCCCACCATAGAACACGCAGACGTTGATGTCAAGGAATGCAACATAGGCACTGAAGATAAACCCAAAATGATTAAATTGGCTAAGTCCCTGCCTGCAAACATGAAAAATAAATACATTGACCTATTCGAGGAATTCATTGATGTGTTTTCCTGGAGCTACGAGGACTTAAAGGCCTATGACACCAACATCATACAACACAAAATACCTTTGAAAGAAAATCAGAAACCCTTCAGACAGAAACTTCGCAGGATAAACCCAAAACAATTACCTGTAGTGGAAAAGGAAATAAAGAAGATATATGAGGCAAGAATAATAGTTCCTGTGAGATTCTCTAATTAGGTCTCAAACCTTGTAGCTGTAAGAAAGAAGACAGGGGAGATCAAGTTGTGCATTGATTTCAGGAATCTTAATAGAGGCTCACTCAAAGACAATTACCCTTTGCCAAAAATGGAACACATTCTTCAGAAAGTATTAGGCTCAAAAAGGATCTCCATGTTAGATGGTTTTTTAGGTTACAACCAAGTTTTAGTACTCCGAGAAGACCAACTCAAACAGCTTTCACCACTCCATGGGGCACTTTTATGTATGTAAAAATTCCTTTTGGACTGATGAACGCTGGTGCAACCTTCCAATGAGCGATGGACATAGCCTTTTCAGATGAAATAGGGCACTTCATTGTCATCTATTTGGATGACATAATAGTCTATTCCAAGAATGAGGAAGAACACCTAAAACATCTGAGGAGAGTCTTCGAAAAATGTAGGAAGTTCGGTCTGTCATTGAATCCTAAAAAGACTGTATTTGGGCTGTAAGAAGGTAAGATTCTCGGCCACATTATATCTAAGAAGGGAATTAGGATAGACCCACAAAGAGTTGAGGGAATACTACAAATCACACACCCGAGAAACATTAAAGAGTTATAGTCTTTCATTGGGAAAATCAACTTCTTAAGGAGGTTTATTCCCAACTTAGCTGAACACCTTAGGAATATGACTAACGTGCTAAAAAAAGGTGTAGGAGCTAAGTGGACTGTTGAAGCTAAGAAATATTTTGAATCAGTTAAACTTGCACTCACTCGGGCTCCTATCCTAATCAGCCCTGATTTCTTAAAATATTCCCTGATTTTTTCATTTTCCTCCGAGCATACAATAGCTACAGTTCTGCTGCAGAAAAATCCAGAGGGAATGGAATAGCCCATTTCTTTCTTCAGCAAAGCACTGAGAGATGCACCCTTGAAATACAACATAATGGAAAAATAGGCCTATGCCTTGGTAAAGGCCTTGAAATACTTTAGGGTGTACATACTGCATTCCCACACCATAGCCTACGTACCAAACATAGTGGTTAAAGACATCTTGTCCCAAGACCTAGATGGGAAGAGGGGCAAATGGATTGCCGTGATCTTAGAATATGACCTTCAGATAAAACCCACAAAACTGATCAAAGGTCAGGGCTTAGCTCAGTTAATGGCTGAATCAAATTTACAAGCCCTTGACATAAACATGGTAGATGCCTTGGATGATTAGGAAGGATTGTCTGGCCCCACTGTCGAGGAGAAATTTTAGAACTCTCCATGGTATTCTGACATTCTGTATGTGCTCACACACCTCAATGCCCCTCCTGAACTATCAAAGACCAAGGCCAGATTCCTAAAGCTAAAAGCCAGAAACTGTTACATATTGAATGACTGCTTATACTGGAAAAATACAAATGGCCTATTGCTTAAATGTTTTCCTGAGACTAAAGCAAAGAGGATTAAACGAGAGTTCCATGCAAGAGAGTGTGGAGGCCACCTGAAATGGAAATCCACTGCTAATAAAATACTCAGAGCTGGCTATTATTGGCCTACACTTTTCAATGACATCCATAAGATGATAATTGCCTACCATAAATGCCATATTTTTGAAGGCAAAAGAAAGCTCCTACCTCTACCTCTACAACCCATCACTGTTGAAGGTCCATTTATGCAATGGGGCCTAGATTTTATAGGAGAAATTCACCCTGCTTCTTCTGCACAACACAAATGGATCTTAACAGCCAGAGACTACTTCACTAAGTGGATAGAGGCCATACCTTCTAGGAAAGCCACAGATTCTGTCATCATTAGGTTCCTAGAAGACCACATCCTCTCTCGGTTCGGCTGTCCAAGTAAAATAATCACTGATAATGCTGCTTCTTTTGGATCCAAGAAAATGGTTGATTTTTGTCACAGGTATCAAATAGCACTAAGTCATTCAACTTCTTATTACCCACAAGGTAATGGGTTAGCTGAATCATCAAACAAGAGCTTGGCGACCATCATCAAAAAGCTGCTGGAAGAGAATAAAAAGTCATGGCATAACAAGTTATTTCATGCCCTGTGGGCTGACAGGATTATAACAAAGAAATCCATTGGCATGTCACCATATCAGCTTGTCTATGGAACAGAGGCAGTCCACCAGCCTTGGGGTACTAGTGATTAAACTTGTTCAAGAGATCCAGACAGAAGAAGACAGCATGGTAAGGAGGATAAACCAAACAAGTCATCTCCAGAAAACAAGGGAAGAGGTCTATAATAGAGCTATGAAGGTTCAGGAAAATATAAAGAAGTTGTTTGACAAGAGAACCAAATATTTTGACTTCAAAATTGGGGATAAATTTATGAAGTGGGACTCAAGGAGAGAGGACAAAGGAAAGCACGGCAAGTTTGACAACTTGTGGTAGGGTTTATACATCAGCCAGGCCACTGTGGGTCCAAATGCTTTTTTTCTACAAGAACTAGATGGTACAGAGCTGTTTGGGGGTCCTGTCAATGGCAGGATGCTCAAACACTACTTCTGCTAATTTCCAATTTCCAATTTTCATTTCCATTGTAAATATCATTGCTGTGTTTTTTTTCAAGAAAAAAGAGAAAATGTTTCAAAAAAAAGACAGAAAGGAGAGGTTCAGACATGCTCAAAACATGAAACTCTGAAGTGCGAAGGATTGGATCTAATATGATCAAAACCTAAGCCAAGAGAAGTGAAGACAGCTGGTCATAACATGTCCAAAATTTGAACCAGCAACTAAGGAAGAAGAGTTAGCTCTAACAAGCCCAAAACCAGAGCTAAAATGAAGAAGAGAAAGTGACTCTAACAAGCTCAAAACTTGAGTCACAAAGAAAGAAGAATGTTTCAAAACTTCAGATTTCAAGCCTTCAAGATTTTGTTTTCAATTTTCTGCAAGTTTCTATCCATGTGCAACTGTCTTTACGCCTTGGATCCACAACAAACTAGACTGTCTAAGCCTAGTTTGACTGTTTTTAAATTTCTGTTGTAGAATGTAGAGAAGAAATCTGCTAGACAGTTTAAACCCAACAGATGTTAGATTAGGTAGAGAAACATGTGAGGCCAACAGTTTAATCTGGTCTCATGGAGTAATAAGGGTAGAAATAGAATAGGGTTATTTTCTTGTTTGTAAAAAATAAATGATGTAAAGGGTCTGCCAGTCCAAATGCACCCTGGAAGAGAAAATGGTAGGATTGTAGATGGGTAGGTAGATTGTTTAAGAATGTTTATGCTAATCTATCATGTTTGTGGTAGCTGATCCAAGAAAGAGAAAGAATGGCTCAAGCAGCAGGCATCAGGCCTACACCAAAGATCATTTCTAGATTCTTGACTCCTTCAAGAAGAAGCTATTCCCATGTGGAGCCACTGTTAGCCCCCTATAAATTTTTTACAAGAAAACAGGGGGCTAAATGTTTCTAAGCCTTCAAAGAATGCATTTCCTCTGAAAACACATCATCCTTGAAGCCTCCTTGTGCCTTCTGTCCATTGATAAAATCCCCTCTGCTGATTCCCATTATAAAGCCTCTCTGTTTGTGAAGAATGCCCAAAGGCCTCCTTTCCCTCCTATTTCATCCTCAATTAGCCTCTGTTTCCCTCTCTTTTTCCCTCCCCTTGTTTCTCTAAATTATCCCAAAATCCTCTTTAAATCCTACACACTCCCCTTGTTTGGTTTGATTTCCACTTTTTCCCTCTATCGTTACCCCTTCTGGCCTCAAATTACATTAAAAAGGGCCGAAAACCCATATTTCAACACATATCAGGCCTAGCCCCTTTCGGCCAGCCCCCAAAACCATTTCCCCACATGACCTGAGCGCTAGAACCAAGCGCTTGCCTGGAAATCGCTTATCGGATTGGATATCGGGAGCGTTTTTAACCGTTGATCTGTACAAATCGGACGGTCTTCGCAAACTCCATAGCATCCGTGCCCCCCCCCCTCCGTTCACCCTTCCGATCGTATCCACCATCCATATGACCCACAAATCGACGGTCCATATTTCACTCGCCCCAGTGGTCTGTTGGAAATGTTATCATTGATGGCAAAGGAGGCAGCGCTGAAGCAAAGAGGCAACAAAGAAGCAAATGAAGGCAGAGGAAACAAATATAATAGAGGCAGAACCGTTATCTCAGCAATAGAGGCAGAGGCAGAGCGACAAGAGCAGCAGAGACAGAGTCAGAGACAGAAGCAGAGCCGTTATAAAATTTCGGGAATCGCTTCACTCCAGCGGAAAAGAATATATATAAACATATACAAAACTTATTCCGGGAATCGCTTAACTCCAGCAGCAATGTAATGCGAATAACACAGAAAATTCCGAGAATCGCATAACCCCAGGCGGAAGGATACATAAAAAAAATCTCATTCCGGGAATCGCTACCCACGCAGGAGTATACATAGAGTGCATTACATATGTTCCAATGGTCCAAGGCATATACATTGATATATATTAAAGTGGAGCGTGTTATGATCAATGGAAAGGAAGTAATATAAAGTGGGACCCTCATCCAATCGCAATCGGAGATCGCAAGGGCAGCGGAACATCGCAACAGAAAGTTGCGATTGCGATTGAAGTGGCGGACTCGATCGAGTTATGCACCACAGTTAATTGCTAATCGCATCCGAGTTCCAATCGCATGACTTTGTAAAACGCTGTGATTGAAGTGGCGGACCCGATCGAGTTATGTACCAGAGTTAATTGCTAATCGCATCCTAAATCTCAATCGCAATCGGAACTCTACGATTGATCGTATGACTTTGTAAAACACTGCGATTGAAATGGCAGACCCGATCATGTTATAAGCGGGAGTTTATATATGAAAATCGCATCTGGTGATGAAACAATATTTCATGTGTAAATTGTACTCCAACCAATATTAAGTTGGAAACTCATATTGTAATACTTGACATTTTATATAATATAATTTATGTGTTATTTATATTTCATGTGTAAATTGTACTCCAACCAATATTAAGTTGGAAACTCATATTGTAATACTTGACATTTTATATAATATAATTTATGTGTTATTTATAGTTGCCCTTGATATTTCTTAGTATTGTAATTAACATATGTAACTTTGTGTTTTCATATTAGATGAACATGTACATTGTATGACATTATTTTTTTAATTTAGTTGCAAAATCATACTAATTAATGTATGTTGATTAATAATGAACACATAAAATCAATCTACAATTACTAATTTAGTAGTTTATATTTATTAATTATGAACACAAATAAAATGAATATAGGACTAACTTAGTAGCTTATTACGATTGTTAATGAAAGTAAATGAAAAGAATATAAACTACTAAAGTAGTCATTTATATAATGAATATGAAACTACCAAAAAACAATAAATAACTACTGCAAATGATAAATTTGTGATTGCAAATAGTGACTAAATTTGCATATATACGACTATTAGTAGCTAATTTACAGTATCTTATAACACGACTAAAATTTAGTCATATTTATTTGGTCATTAATTAGTTTCAAACAATGACTAAAATTTTCATATATATGACTATTAGTAGCTAATTTACAGTATCTTATAACACGACTAACATTTTAGTCATATTTCTTTGGTCATTAATTGGTTTTTTCAGGTGATCATTTAGTAATATATTTTGTTGTATATTTGGTCATTAATTGTGACAATTAATGACCAAATCAATGATTAAATCAATGACTAAATTAATGAAAGTCAATGACTAAATCAATGATTAAATCAATGAGCAAATCAATGACTAAATTAATGACCAAATATACTACTAGACAACAAAATTGAAACAACCAATTAATGACTAAGCTAAAAACGACTAAAAGTTGGTCGCGTTATAAGATATTGTAAATTAGCTACTATTGGTCACCGATCGAAAAATAGTCATTTATATGCAAATTTTAGTCATTTTTTTAGTAACTAATTAGTCATTTTGTACTAGTGGTAGCACTGCTAAAAATTGAT